>JAESVK010000695.1:883273-913017 GCA_017140935.1 Hamamelis virginiana | reverse complement strand
CTTATCAGTTATACCTCATTTTAACTAAAATCAGCTAAGAACACAAGTCCTTAGATTCTCATTCACTTAATGTATGATTCATCTCAAGATTCCAATCCAATGGCTCAAGGGTCTTAGCTGATTTTAGTTAAAATAAGGTATTCATCATATATATATATATATATATATATATACATATAGGAAAATTCTGCCATCAGGTGCACTTGATGCGACTTGCATCAGGTGCGCACCTGATGACCGTTGGATCATGCTCTTATTAAAACCACCCCACACGCGGATCCTTGCAAGGAGACCCGACCCAAGTGAACAACCCAAATCCTTTCACTTTCACTTTCACTTTCCCTTCTCATTTTTCGTTCTCCTCAAAATCGAAGCAACAGGTGCACACCCAAGCTCTCCGCGAAAGACGCGATCCCGTCGGTAATCGCCGCTGCAAAGGTCACCGCCGGTCGTCGCCCAAGCTCACCCCTACCGTTGCAACGTCTCGCCGGAAATATGCACAAGTCACCATGGAAATGTAAAATCATTTTTGAAATCAAATCCCTCTTTGAAATTCCGCATCCAAACACAACCTAATGTTTTAATTGTTTCTTTTAGTTTATTTATTTGTATTTTAACTTTTAGGTCCAGCTTGGAGGGTCTTAAAAATAAGAAACAATAATTATTTATTTTAATATTTTATGTTTCTCAAAAAGAAAAATATAACAAATCAAATTCAGATGAGTAACATTTATGGAATCAGAACAAAAATTACAAAGAGAAAGAGATTGCATTATTCAATCAGTAAGTTATATGGTTAGTTATTTTAAATATTGGGTTTGTTATTTTAAAAAGCAAACCAAAGAGGTTCAAGTATGGTATACAGAGATGATAAATAATTTGTGGGTTTCAAAACGGCAGCGTATTGGGGTTATAGCAAATAGTACAATATATTTCGAAAATTATTAAAAAAGAAAATTTTGATTAGCGCAACTCCAAGTTGCGCAAATGGATATTACGCATTTCCAAGTTGCGCAAAGGTTGGTGACCAAAGCGACACCGTTTTCACATGGGGTTATAAATTGGATGGATAATACCGCAACTCCACCGAAACGACACTGTTTTAAATTGGGATGGATAATATCTATTTCTGTTCGCACTATCCAACAATATATATTTTTAATACTAATTATATTTTTAAAGGAGGAACGTGTAATTTCCGAAAGTGAATGAAAATACTCACTTTTGTTCTAATAAATAAATGTAATTATTTTTAAATAAAGGCAAATTAATGAACTGTTAAAGCCATTTATTTATTGTAACAACAATTTGGTTTTAATAAATAAATGTTATTATTTTTTCATTTAAATGTACATACTATTGAGATTAATGGCGATCAGCTGTAGTCCGGACTGCAACTGGACTACTCTTTTTCATTTCGCAATGCTCTAGTGGTAGGTTCCAAATTCTGACCGTTGGATATGACGTGCACCCCCTGCATGCCACGTCTGCAAAAACTCATGCCGATCCGACGGTCGGAATTCTGTTAAATCATACCGATCCACTGGTTCGATGGCTCGATCGCCCAATAAATTAGTGAACAAGTGATATCACATGGTTAATCCAATTGTTCGATTGCCCGATCCCCCGATAAATTAGTGAACAAGTGAGATCACATGGTCAATCTAATGGTTCGATTGCTCGATCGCCCGATAAATTAGTGAACAAGTGACATCACATGGTTAATCCACTGGTTCGATCGCCCGATAAATTAGTGAACAAGTGAAATCACATGGACAATCCAATGGTTCGATTGCCCGATAAATTAGTGAACAAGCACTACTACAAAAAGATGCAAAGAAGACAGTAAATAGAAAACGGTTTTGGAAACCGTTTTAGAAAGAGATCAAAGAAAACGGTTTTCAAAACCGTTTTAGTTTAGTAATATTTAACAACGGTTATTTTGTGACCGTCTTTGATGGGCATATTATTAAGACGGTTTTGGAAACCGTTTTAGAAAGAAACCAAAGAAAACGGTCTTTCTATTTTCTCACATAAACTATAAAATATTATTTTATATAAAATGTGAATGCTATTCTCATAGTTCGAACACTGAACCATGTGTTAAAATAATTAATTATGCTATTACATTTTTGGTTGGTGTTAAGTATTTAAAAGAAAATTAAAGTTAAAGTATCTTAGTTTTTATATATATGTAATACATTTATAAAATTTAATGTCCAATCGTTAACCAAATGAATCAACTGGTGACCCACACCCTTTGCCGCGCTAGTCAGGTCTGATAATTATGGTCGGGTATGATAATTATGGCCTTACGCATCATATATTGTTACTATAAACTGAGAGCATAGTTATCAGAATCGGACCGGACATCGATCCGGACAAGAGGCCGGGTGGTCGGGTCACTGGTTCAACCACCGGATCAACGGTCAGACCGCTAATTAATTATAAAATATATATTATTTTAAATATATTTGAGATTTTTACAAGTATATAAATGTAATAAGGTTATATTTTATAAACTGCATTATAATAACAACAAGTAATGCATAGCCTAGTGGTAAAGGCTCCTATCCTCATAAAGAGGTTAGGAGTTCAAACCTCAAGGACTGCAACTTTCATTAAAAAAAAAAAATTGAATTATTAATTGACCGGTTCAATCGGTCAGACTAGTCGGTTCACACAGGTTCAAGGCGGTTCACTTCCTTATCCGGTCCAATAATCAACCCAGACCGGTTAGGAGTCCGATCGGCCGGGCCGGTCCATTTTTGTACGTGGCATATTTGAAAACAGTTTTAAACCGTGTTCATATGCATAGAAATGAAAACGGTCCAAAACCGTGTTCGAAGGGATACTACCTTATGAAAACACACACCTTAAGGACGGTTCCAGAACCGTGTTCAAAAGGTTTTGAAAACGGTTTAAAACCGTTTTCGTAGGGATTTTTTGTAGTAGTGAAGTGACATCACATGGTTAATCCACTGGTTCAATGGACCGATCGCCCGATAAATTAGTGAACAAGTGAGATCACATGGTTAATCCACTGGTTCAATGGTCCGATCGCCCGATAAGTTAGTGAACAAGTGAGATCACATGGTTAATCCCCTGGTTCGATCGCCCGACCGCCCGATAAGTTAGTGAACAAGTGAGATCACATGGTTAATCCCCTAGTTCAATCGCCCGACCGCCCTATATATTAGTGAACAAGTGAGATCACATGGTTAATCCACTGGTTCGATTGCCTGATCGCCCGATAAATTAGTGAACATGTGACATCACATGGTTAATCCACTTGTTCGATCGCCCGATAAATTAGTGAACAAGTGACATCACATGGTTAATCTACTGGTTCGATGGCATGATCGCCCCATAAATTAGTGAACAAGTAACATCACATGGTTAATCCACTGGTTCGATGGCCCGTTCGCCCAATAAATTAGTGAACAGATGACATCACATGATTAATCCACTGGTTTGATCGCCCGATAAATTAGTGAATATGTGAGATCACATGGTTAATCCACTGTTTCGATGGCCCGATCGCCCGATAAATTAGTGAACAAGTGATAACACATGGTTAATCCACTGAATCAGAACAATGAAGTTTAAAATAATTGAAAACATAAAATTACAAAGAGAAAGATATTGAATTATTCAATCAGTAAGTTATATGGTAAGTTATTTCAAATATTGGATTTTTTAATTTAAAAAGCAAACCCAAGAGGATCGGGTATGGTATACAAAGATGATAAATAATTTGTGGGTTTCAAAATGGTGGCGTATTGGGATTATAGCAAAAAGTACAATACGAAAATTAAAAAAAAAAATTGATTAGCGCAACTCCAAGTTGCGATATTACCGCATTTCGAAGTTGCGCAAAGGATGGTGACAAAGTGACACTGTATTCACGTGCGGTTTGAATTGGGTCGGGCACTAACCGCGTATTTTTAATTCCTTTCTAATCTCAGCCTTACATTTAGATCCGGCGGCTGAAATTGGTCACCTGATGCAAGGCTACATCAGGCGCACCTGATGATAGCACGACTCTATATATATATATATTGCCAAAGGATAACTTTTATTGATAAAGAAAAAACCAAACTTAAACATCAACCTCCTTAAAAGGCCATAGTCAATCTGGAGGGTTTACACAGCAAACTTAACTTTTATTAATAACGAAACTGATCCCTCAAATGCTTATAATCGTCACGAATCATTTCAATTTCTTGCACCATATTTGTCTTCTCAAGCACCCATTTAATATTAAGAGATAACTTAGAATAATATTAGATTTTTATCAAATTGGAAAAAAAAAAAAATTACAATTCCAAATTCATATCTATATAGGGTGACCTGAATTATTGCATTTAGAAAATGGGCATTAAGTTGCCGCTTATAAATTTTTGCTTAAAAAATTTCTGAATAGGATTTTATTTGACGAGAAGTCCTTTTACCTTTATATGACCAAAATAGCAGCCTCCCTCTTCTTTTGCCAAAACTTGTCAGTGGAATGAAAATCTCAGCCTTCTCTCTCATCTTAGGGAATGGAGCTGTGGAGGTTTTGGCATTTGCTCAATCAAAATAGAAGTGACGTCTCCTCCTCCTCCTCCTCCTCCTCCTCCTCCTCCTCCTCTTCTTCTTCCATTAATTGATGCATTGGTGGGAAGGATGGGACAAGAAATCAGAGGTTGTTCTCATTGCTACAGCTTTGATATGCTTAATCGATATTGGAACTCATACACAAAAATTACCTCTATAATATATCATAGATAGATATTACCTCAAATAATATTATGTATTTTTGTAAAAAGCGCAAAAACGGTAGGATTGAAGTGCGGACTAGGTCGAACTCTTTAAAACGGTTCGCGTTCATGCTACTACAGATTATATCCAATGCAATAGTATATCAGCATGCCGCCTCCCGGATATAACAGCCCAGCCACCCATGTTAACTTTTCAAAGTTAGCACTACTATATATGAGAAGTTTGAAGCTCCACACAACACCTTACTTTACCTAATAAATTCATAAAAAATAAACTCAAAAATAAGGAAAAAAAACTTGTAAAAGAAGGCAAGAGACAGGGTAGAGTCAGGATTTAATATTGGGGTGGGCTGGATTAAATAAGTAATAACCAAAATATTATAAAGTAAATGAAATTATGATTAATTTTTAATTTATAGCTACACAACTATATAAAGATTCGACTAATACAGAAAAATATTTATTTTAGCATTACAAAGACTAGTGCAAAGAGAAATAAAATAAAATACACTATCGAAGATGCACCCTACAGCCCTTGTGATTCAGGTTAGGACGATAAAGAGAAAGAGAGAGAAGGATGTCAAATGAGGCAGCTAGGGCTGGAGAGAGAGAGAGCATATGAGAATATTAGGAATTTGGTACTTTGGGCTGAAATATTCGACTAGTTTGGGCTAAAACTCATTTAATGGTGATCTAATAAGGCTAAAATGAAAAATTAGCCAAACGTGGGGTGGGCTATAGCCCACCTCAGCCCCTACATGTATCCGCCCCTGACAATAGAAATAGAGATGATCAATATATGAGTGTGTAGATAGTTTAGAATGATCACCTATTTATAAATGTAGGTATTTATAACTTATGGTATGAAATTAAAATTTCATCATAATATCAATGAAAGTTATGCAGATTACTCAAAATTAAATAAAAATAATAAATATTTGACCATCAAATTATATTTTTTATTAAAATACCCAATAGCAGATCTGCACACTCAATTGATACATTAATGCGTTGCGGAGGTTTCTAGAGTGCTGCTGCCACAAAATTTATGAGTAGGCTATGGTGGTAGTGAAAGCAGAGGCTACACCTATAAGCCTAAAAATCAGAGGCATTAAAAAATGCCTAAATTTGGTATTTAAAAAAATCTGTGTCCACTGCCTCAATGTCGAGCTCAATCTCATCCCCGTTCTCGTGTCAAAGTCCTATTCCTCTTCCGTATGATCTCACCACTGCACCATTTTTTTGGGGGTTCTGTTTGTTGGTTGCAGAATTGTGCAAGGTTGGTGGAGTTAGGATTCGGTGCAAGGGTGCTGCTTGAGTTTGAGGAGTGTTGCCGACTATGGTGCGTTGTCGATTTGCTATGGGTATAACGAAGATGATAGTTGGGTGCATGGCTGGTTTTTCATTGATGAAAATTCAGTTAAAATTAAAAAATTTATACTAATATATAAAATTGATAGCAAACATTGAGTAAGAAGGTATATATGCCATTCTTTACCCAACCATAAATTTCTACGTACATTTTAGGAGATTTAAAAACAAACTTTTGTTCTGCAACAATTTTCTACATCTCCCGTTCTGCAACTCCAGTTTGTTCTGCAGTAGTTATCTGCATCTATTGTAACAGTTATTTACATTCTTCCAACTTCTACAACTCCTGTTACTTCACCAAGGATTCTAATATTTGATTTGAGGTCATTCACTATCTTTTCTCTTTAATTTTCTTCATTCCTTCTAGGAGTTCTGTTTCTATGTACTAAACTGTGATATATACAATACTAGTGGAAACCCCGCGCAGATTCGCAAAAGAAAAATTAACAAAATAAAAATATTACTAACTGTCGGCCTTCAATTATTTAATATAAATGGTTAAATATTAATCTTCTTGTTTGTCATAGGCATCCAATCTAGTGCCATATCTTTCCCTCTAAAATTTAATTATTTTTAAACACACATATATCCACCACTATACGAAGTTCAACCATTACCAAATTTGTACCTTTTGAATCCAATGAATAAAAGTTTTGAATCCAATGAAAAAAAAAGTTTAAAAGATCAAGTCCAATGAAGAGGTTTAAAATAGCTACCAAAAACACCACCACTGTTCTTCAAAAAGAAAAAGAAAAAGAAAAAGAAAATGCAATTGAATTGTTGTTGCCTTACAAAAGCATATCACAAAGAGACTGTAGGGTGGTTTCGCCAAGATACAGGTAGATTCATAAGACACTACGTTTTGAATCTTATTCTCTATACTGTACATAAAAAAAATAAAAATAGTTGAGAAAAATGTGGTAATCTAAGTCATTTTATAGAGAGATTTGAAGGGCACATGATAAATAAGGCACAATCATCTACTTCAATGAATAAATGAGAAATTAAACCTACAATTTGTCTTTTAAACCCTAAACTTTAACCATTGCTTAAAGATTTGAACCCTATATGAAAGATTTAAAAAAAAAAAAAATGTCAAGTCCAGTGAAGAAGTTTACAACAGCCACTAAAAAACGACACCATGGAAATAGAAGGGACAACATAACACCTGATGTGAGGAAAATTAATGTAATGGTGACGTGACTCAAAGTCCAAACAAATTGCTCATTTGCTCAATTTTGATCATATATATTACAGGAAGACATCTATTCATGCAAACCAAAAAAGTGAGTTTTGATCATAGAACTGATAGCCATCTGGACCTCTACACTGTGACTCTAAATCCCATATTGTTTAGCCGCACTGATCATATATTACAGGAAGACATCTATTCATGCAATCCATCTCTATGAGATGCTGACAATTGGTCTCCTTGCCACAACTCTTCATTGTTCTGTGCACCTATGTTGTTAATCTAAAAAAAAAATTGCTTAATTAGAAAATCAAAATGTTTTTCCTTCATAAAGCAATAGTAGTATTTTGCTTCAAAGCTTCTTAGTTTCCAAATAGCACTTTTAAGTCCCATACATATCATGACTATTTTGCTTTTTAAATTTGCATCCAAAAGTAAGAAATAAATTACTTTTGGGATAGTAAATTTGCTAAACAGGACAAATTCTACATTAAAACACCGGTCACGAGTCAAAATTCCAAACCAACACCAAGGCAAAAAGAATTAATTTCGATGAGTTCTAAAAAGAAATCTTCAGAAATTAGGAATGCAAGGAGTGATTTATATAGCTCACCTGTTGTGCATCATTGGCTAGTAATGAACAGTTTTGGAGAGCCACAACACAGACGTGTCCATATTTTCATTCGCTGTTTAAACACGCAACAAAAATCCATTTCTTTATAAACTGCATACATAAAGAACAAATAAAATAAAGAGGTAAAAGTTTAAAAAATCAAACAAAAGAACCTGGAGTAAATATACCTGCCAATGTAACTCAATATAAGGAAGACCTTTCTAAATTCAAGTTCACCGAGAACCGCTAATGGGAGACTAAATGATTGTCTACTATTTGCACTATCCAAACTCAAGGAGGGAAGCCAATCAGCTCAGATTGGAGACGTTGAGACAGTGTCTTCCTTGCATGAAAAAACAAAAGTAACCAAAAAATTAGAGAATAGTGTTGATTTGTAAAACCAATGAAAATAGAAGGCAATGTCCATACACTCACATTAAATGGCATCCTGTCACATTAAATGATAGTTTTTGGGGACTCTGTGCAGGAACTAAAACCAAAAATTTAAAATAAATAAATAAATCTCATTATACGGAGGGAGAGAGTGTGAGAGGGATATAAGTACCTGGCTGGTCGGTTCTCTCTCACTTTCTTTCAGTGGCAGGTTCTGGTGAGGACTCCGTGAGAGAGAAGGGGAAAAAAAAAAATCATTCCTGGGAAAATTTTCAGGAAAGTTTATTTCAACTAAATTATTTTCCTTTTAAACAAACAGAGCAAAAAAAGGGGAATGAGCAATGCATTAAGAAATGTGATAAAATTTCAAAGGAAAAATGGCTTTAATCAGATATTGTATTAATAAAGCAAATTGAAGACATTACACATGAAAAATTTATAAAATAAAATAAATAAATAAATTAATTAATTAAAGAAATATCTCTGCCAAACAAAATGAGTAGGAAAAAAAAATGCATATAATATTTTATCAAAAGATAAAATTCCTGTACATAAAATGAGGCAAAATATCTGGAGCAAAATAAAATAAATAGAAAAACGGGTATAGTAAAGGAATTGGGGTGCAGTGACTCACGACAATAATTAGTAATAGAAGGAGCAGGGACCCGACAAGCAGAAGGAAGAGCCATAGCTTTTGTGAGATTCAAAACGACACCCAACTGAGCACTACTCTTGAAACCCTCACACAGACACTCAGCATCAGCCTTCAGAACCGTCTTCAACCCAGGAAAACACGTGGCCTCAGGCTTTGATGTAGTGCTACCGTTGGAAACATAAGACAAACAATCGGCCATGTTCAGGCTTTAACAATCAACGGAAGGTGATGGAGAGAGGTGGGGAGATGCACAATTAGCATTTTCGACGGACAAAATGGCCAAAATGCAAAATAAAAAAATAAAAAACAGATTCTTCAATGCCATATTTAGTAGAAAATAGAGAAATTAAAAACAGAGCAGCTAGTGCCCAGTGGTGTCTCTGAGTTTAGTGGGGGTGGGGAGAGTGCAGTTTAGATATATTGGGAGGTTAGGAGGCGTCGTTGGGGAGTGTGAATGATTAAAAACGTGAAAATTGGGAAGAGAAAGGGTTTATCGATTTAATCACCTTTATTTTAATGAGAAGTTCTTTGGTTCAGTTGATGCTGGGGGAGGGGGAGGAAAATAACTACTACGCATCCCGGGGTAATTAAGATGTGGTAAGAGGGAGATTTGAAATTTAAATTTTGAAATAAATTAAATATTTGATGAGATGGGAATATCAATGAAATTTTGCCAAGTTAGATAAATGGTGTGGTTTGAACCAATAAAAATAAAGGAATAGAGTGAATCAAGGAGAGAAGAGAATGAGAGAGGGAAGCAATTTTAGGGCCGCCACGTAGGCACAACTGCTCTATATATAATAAGATATGCATTATATAGGATTCTAGCTCTTTTTTTTTTTTTTTTTTTTTTTTTTTTTTTTCAGGTTTCAAATTGTGACAAATTGAAGATTTGAATATTTGGTTTTCCTATGCATTCCTCATTTTTCTTTGTTTTGGATGTATTTATTTTTTTATTATCAATATATTTTTAGTTTTATTTTTATTTTTCTTTGCACACGCATGGCGTGTGATATGACTTTAGTATATGATAGTGGTGTCTAATTCAATTGTTAGTTTTCTAAAATATTATTTGCAAGTGGTTCTACGCATCAGGTGCACATGATATTTTCAGTATCAGTTCAACGAACTTCGTAAAAAATGTAGTGAAAATTAGGGAGTCAGTTCGGAATGGGTCAAATCGGAAATCGGTCCGATCCGATCAATTCGAAAGAGATTAGAACCGGTTCGAATTAAATTAGGATTGATACTGGTTCCAAATTTAGCAAATTAGGATTGGAACATTTTGAAAATATTTGGGACAACCTTCTCTTTTAAAAAAAATTAGGATTAGGATTAGAACCTCCTCTTTTTTAACAAATTTTTTTTCTTTCCTGAAGAATTAAAATTCACTTGTGATGTTTTTGGTAGTGAAAATGTTCTAAAACAGGACATTAGGGCAGAAACCTACGGAGTACTTCACCTGGAGCTATCCCAATTGCCAAGAACGCAGTAATACAAACATCAAACGCATAACACATGAAACCCATTGGATGAGCACCACCACCACACTTCTTTACAGTCATATGCTCCAGAGTCTCTCCACCCTCAATCTTCACAAGCACCACATCATCCAGGTACCTTCTCTTCTCTCTTTGTTCTCATTCTTCACTGCCAAACATCACTTCTTCACCACTACTCTTCAAGAACCTTCGCCATCATCATCATATAGAGATGAAACAAACAATACCCAGATAGATATAGGTTCTATTAGCTGTTCTGGCATTGCAAATTCAGTTTTATTTAGATGTTCCCATCTTTGGGACAAGAAGAAAGGCGAGACTTTTGCCTACACTTCTCTTAAAGACCTTCTTTTGAAGATTTCCGATATTTCACCCGAAACTACCCGTAGATTTCGGAGGGTGTCGGTGCTGAAACCCGATGATGTTCTCAAAATCTTACTGGGTTTTGAGTTTCTTTGTGAAAATCCATCAATTGAAATTAGAAAGGTTGAATCCTTATGGGAAATTTTCAAGTGGGCTAATGACCAAATTAGGGATTTCAAGCATCTTCCTCGGTCGTGCGAGGTGATGGCCTCGATGCTTATTCGAGTGGGGTTTTTTAGAGAGGTTGAATTCTTATTTTCGATTGTGGAAAGTCAAAAAATTCAATTGGGCAGTCATGAAATTTTCAGTAATCTGATTAAGGGGTATGTGGGTGCTGGCAATTTAGAAAGGGCTATTTCAGCTTATGATCGAATGAGGGGGCAATGCTTAATTCCATCGTTGTCGTGTTATCTTGTTCTTCTTGATCTTTTGGTTGAAAGAGAGGAAACCCGGCTAGCATTTCGAGTTTATACGGATATGGTGGCTATGGGATTTAGATTCAGTGATGCAGAAAATGTTAGATTTGGGAATGTTGTAAGATTACTCTGCAGGGATGGGAAGATTCAGGAAGCTAGAAATATTGTTAAGAAGTTTATGAGTATGGGTTTAGAGCCTAGTAGTTTAGTTATTAATGAGATTGCTAGTGGATACTGCGAGAAGAAGGATTTTGAAGATGTTATCAGTTTTTTTGCTGACATAAAGCGTCCTCCGGAAATTCTGGCTGGCAATAAGATTATATCTTCTCTATGCAGAAGTTTCGGAACGGAAAGAGCAGACTTGTTCATGCAGCAATTGGAGCATTTAGATTTCAGTCCTGATGAAATAACCTTTGGGATTTTAATTGGTTGGAGTTGTCATGAAGGAAAACTGAAAAATGCCTTTGTTTATCTCTCTGATATTTTGTCGAGAGGCCTTAAACCTGATGTGTTTTCTTATAATGCTCTTATCAGTGGTGTGTTTAAAGAGGGTTTGTGGAAGCATGCAAGGGATATTTTTCTGGATATGGTTGATGGAGGGATAGCACCTAATTTGTCAACTTTTAAAGTTCTTTTAGCAGGGTATTGTAAAACTCGACAATTTGATGAAGTGAAAGTGACTGTTGGTGAGATGATGAACTGTGGTTTGATTCAAATTTCGGCACTAGACGATCCACTTTCCAAAGCATTTGCGGTATTGGGGCTCAATCCATTGGATGTAAGGGTCAAAAGGGACAATGATGTGGGATTCTCTAAGACAGAATTCTTTGACAATCTTGGGAATGGACTTTATTTAGAAACAGACCTAGATGAGTATGACAATAAAGTTTCCAGAGTTCTTGAAGAGTCCATGATTCCTGATTTTAACTCACTTGTGATGAAAGAAAGTGGGATTGGGAATTTAAAAGCTGCATTGCTGATGGTAGATGAAATGGAACGGTGGGGGCAAGAACTGTCTTTGTCTGCCTTATCAACATTAGTGAAAGGGCTTTGTACATCCCGTCACCTTATCAAAGCAATTACCTATCTCTTGGAGAAGCAACCGAAGTTGGCTAATCAGCTAGACCAAGAAACTCTCAATTTGCTTGTCCAAGCATACTGCAAGAAGGGATTGGCGTACTGTGGGAGGATAATTTTGGATGGAATGCTCCAAAGGCATCTAAAAATTAAGAACGAGACTTATACTGCTCTACTTGTAGGTTTATCTCAGAATGGAAATTGGAAAGACCTTAAAGATTGCTGGGATCTTGCACGAAAAGATAAATGGTTACCAGGGTTGGAGGATTGTAAATCTCTTGTGGGTAGCATACTCCAGCAAGAAATGCTGAAGGAAGCATTAGAGCTTCTCGAGAGCATGCTGGAGATCTACTCTCACGTCAGATTAGATATTTGGGACCTATTCCTTGAAAAGCTTTGTGTTATGGGTTACACAAGCATTGCCCTTGTTTTGTTGGAAAAAGTTCAACACCAGGGCTGCATCTTGGGCCATACAGCTTATAGCCATCTTATAAGGGCCTTTATTGAGGAGAAAAAAATTTCAGAAGCCTTTATGGTATTTGACATGATGATGGCTAAGAACTTGATCCCATCCTTGGATGTGTCTGTTCAGTTAATCTCTCAGCTGTGTAGGACTGATAGATTTGAGGAAGCTATCGCTTTGAAAGAGATTTGTTTAAGAGAGCATCCTTCAGTTTCATTTTCTGTCCATAGAGCTTTAATGAATGGGTTCTGTAAGACAGGAAAGGTTGGAGAAGCAGCTAATCTATTCCAGGTTATGCTGTCGAATGGGCTACTTCCAGATAGTGAAGTTTATAACATGTTGCTTTTTGGGCATTGCAAAGCAAGCAACTCGAGGAAGGTTGGGGAATTACTTGGTGTCATGATTAGAAGGAATTTAAGCCTCTCTATTTCGAGTTACCGGAATTTGGTGCGATTCATGTGTATGAATGGTAGGTTCCTTTGGGCATTAAGTGTGAAGGAGCTTATGCTTAGAGAAAGTAACTCTCATTATCTCATTATTTATAATGTTCTAATGTTCTATCTTTTCTCGATGGGAAACACTTTACATGTGAGTGCACTTTTAGACGAAATTCAAGACAAGGGATTGCTACTTGACGAAGTTAGTTATAATTTTCTTGTGTATGGGTTCTGTCAGTGTAGAGATGTGTCGAGTTCCCTGCAGTACCTGACTACTGTGATTTCTAAGGAACTTAGGCCTAGCCGTCGCAACTTGAGAGCAGTAATAAGCTGCCTGTGTGATGAGGGGAAGCTTGAAAAGGCCTTGGAGTTGAGTCAAGAAATGGAAGTGAGAGGTTGGCTTCATGGTTCAATTGCTCAAAATGCCATCATTGAGGGCCTTTTATCTCGTGGTAAGCTCGAAGACGCAGAAAACTTTTTGGATAGGATGGCAGAAAAAGGTCTAATTCCTGACAATATCAATTATGACCATCTAATTAAGCAGTTTTGTTGTTACAGGAGACTGAAAAAGGCTGTTGATCTTCTAAACATTATGTTGAAGAAGGGAAATGTCCCAAATTCTACCAGTTATGATTCTCTAATCCGTGGTTTTTGTGCATGTAATGACTTGGACCAAGCTATGGATTTCCACACTGAGATGTTGGATGCAAACCTTAAGCCAAGCATCAACTCATGGGATGTGCTTGTGCAGAGCTTTTGTAGAGATGGATGCACTGCAGAAGCAGAAAGGCTATTAATTTCTATGGTTCAGATGGGTGAAACTCCAACTAGGGAGATGTACTGTTCTGTGATTAATGGATATCGCTCCAAAAACAATCTCAGGAAGGCATCGGAGCTCTTGCAAGCAATGCAACAAATTGGTTATGATCCAGACTTTGAGACTCACTGGTCTCTCATTAGCAATTTAAGCAATTCCAATGACAAGGACAATGACAATGGCAATGGCAATGGCAATGGCGGCCAGGGTTTTCTGTCAAGACTTCTTTCTGACAGTGGATTTACTCGGGAATAGGATTCCAAGGCGAAACTGGGGTAGTATAGCACTATTAAATCTTGAGCTTCTGAGCTCCTTTTTTCTTAAATAATTTCAAAATTTATCATTATTTTTGCATGCTGAGCAGGTTCTGAGCTTGGTAGTATTCATGGGCCAGTGCTTAAATTTTTTCATTTTTGCTAAAGTGTACTTGGATTTGTGACATGTCTGAAACACAAGTCTGCAGATTCCTAGGAGACTTGTATACTAAATTTTATGTATACGTGAATGTAAATGTGATTTTTCCCAAGTGTAAATATGAGACTTTCCTGTTGAAACTTGTTCTTGATAATGTTCATTTCTTCTTTGATTTTTTCCTTTACAACGCATGTAAGGTTCATATAGGAACTGACTTTAGTGAACAAGTTACCCCGTTGCTTCCTCCTCAATTCCAGCTTTTGATTACCAAAGAGTTGTAGTCTATTCAAGCTTTAATTATATGGTCTAGTTATCAGCTAAGTCAGCATTGGGCCTGAAATTAGTAGAACAATGGCGCTTAATTCCTACAGATTGCTTGCTCTATATAAATCCAGCATCATCACTCAAGAGTACTTAGTGGATTTCCTTCATTTTTACCATGAAAAGAAATGAAAGTAGGATAATGAAGAGTTTATCCTGTACTTGGAAGGGTTTTTTTTTTTTTCAAAATGGTAATGCAATTTGCTCCAGTTTCTGTAAAGAATTTTTTTCACGAAGAATTTCCAGTCATTGCCTCATTCTACCCAAGTAATGTCGGGAGACCAATGCCCCTTGATGGGGTTTGTGATGCATTTTTGGCTGCTGTCTTATAAATCTAATCTAATGTAGCGGTGTGTGTTTCTTTTTTGGATAACCAGACAATTGGTCTCTTAGGCGAGAGATTATTCAGTTAAAGTTGTTCACCTGTCACGTAATGAATAACTCCAATGAATGATTGACAAACAAGTATGACCTATTACAGATTTCTACCCGTGATAGTAAATTACAGGTACTATGTTCTTTTGTTACTAACTCAAGACCTCTGCTACTTGGGGTGCGGTATGTTTGGGGCATCTTGTTTCTCTCTTGGGTTTAGTGATGTGTGTTGTTATGATTGACCTATAGAATAAGAAAAGGAGGTAAGGAAAAAAAAAAAACTATGGAGGCAAAATACCAATCTCTTTTCCACAGATGTTGCAAGGGTGAAGAAACCAATTAAGTGGATTAGTTTAATCATACACCAACTCAACCTTCATGTGTTCTAAGATTTGGCTGAAACAAAATATCAACTGCCCCATTTTCCCACAGCCCCTTCCAGGGTGGAAAAGTGCTTCTACTTATCTTGCACTATGACCGTATGATGATGCATCAGCTCTTGCCAAATTTAGCATACTCAATTTTAGTATTTTAGCCAATTTTGACAATTTTTGGTGGAGTTGGAAGAGGAAATGATGTATTCACATATGGCTTAAAATATACAAAATGATAGAGCAAGGGCAGGTAGCTCCTTATCAGATAAAGCCCTGTCTTTAGTGAGTAGGGTCATGTGTCATTGCTCAAAAAGAAGCACACTCATGTCAAATTGTCAACACCACAGAATGCCAAGTGGCTTGATGAATTAAGTGGAAGTTAATTTCTCAAATTCAAACCTACTCCTTGGGTTATCACCGAGCCAAGGGCTGAACTCCCTTGTATATATATGAGTTCATATTCGCTCTTCAATATCAAGCACTTTTAGCTAGCTTAAGCTTCTTTTGCAACTACTACAAAGGCCCTAGAAGTTCATATATAGCTAATTTTCTCTAATCAAAATGAAGGCTGGTGCTCTTGAGATTGGTGATGCCTCCAAGAGCTCAACCCCAAGAAGTGGGGTGAACAGAGGGGTGTCTATACTAGACTTCATTTTAAGAGTACTAGCCATTATTGGTACTCTTGGAAGTGCCATTGCCATGGGAACCACTAATGAAACTCTTCCTTTTTTCACACAGTTCATTCGGTTTAGGGCTGAGTACAATGATCTTCCATCATTCACGTAATCATTTTCGATCAAGAAATTGTTTATTGTTTAATTATAATGTTACATGCTAATTTTATTCACTCAATATGCATATATTTATACGTTTGTGTGCCTTGCCACAGGTTTTTTGTTATTGCAAATTCCATTGTAAGTGGCTATGTTGTTCTCTCTCTCCCATTATCCATCTTCCACATCGTGAGAGCTGGTGCACGAAGCGGTAGAGTTATCTTGATCATCTTTGACACGGTAATTCCTTAAGATTTTAAGGGTCCATTTGGATAAGCTTCTACTTCCTGTTTCTTTAACTTCTAAAAAAAAAAAAAATGGTTTTTGATAGTGCAAAATTTTGAAAGTTTACTTTTAAAAGTTGAGGTACGTAACAAGTACCTTCCAAAATTTTCACCCTCAAAACTTTCAATTTTTTTTTTTAACTTTTAAAGGTAAAAGACAGGAAGTAGAAGTTTAGCTAAACGGGCCATAAGCTAATTCGCTACTTAATAAACGTAAGATTGTGTCCATCAGCCATCAGCCATTTTTAATGAATAGTACATATATGGGCATGTAGCTTTCTAGAGAGAGTACTTCTCTCCCAATCACAAGCAGTGGCCTTTCATATAAGAAGAACATGATTCAGCAAACAGATAAAAGTGTGTTGCATAAAATTGTACAGCCAAAGCTTAAATGTATAATAGCAAGACATTATGCAATTAAAGATGCATCAAAATACACCATTAATAGCATTACATTATAATTAGTGCTCTAATGGAAAGGAGTTTTAATTAAAATTTGTGAAGGTAATGCTGGCTCTGTTGACGGCTGGAGCTTCTGCAGCAGCAGCCATAGTATACTTAGCCCACAAGGGCAATGCTCGGACAAACTGGTTTGCCATCTGCCAACAATTCAATTCCTTCTGTGAGCGTATCTCTGGCTCTTTGATTGGATCCTTTGGAGGAATTATTTTGTTTATACTGCTCATCTTGCTGTCTGCTGTGGCCCTTTCTCGGCGTTGATGTGCCATATATGATTCATCATCCTTCCTTTCAATAATGCACTGATGATCAGTGTATGCATCTTTCTCTCTTTTTTTTTTTTTTCTCTTTTTTGAGTGATTGCAAGAGTGACAGTGTGAAGTATTGTGTAATATTTAATTTCCCTATTTTTGAAAAATAACATAGAGTTTCAATGCATCAACAAGCTCATTTTCATTTGTATCTATTGTACCTGACTACCTTCTATGCTGACTGCCGGAACTTTACGCCTATGTCATTCTGGAGGGTCCATTGTTCTGCTGGTAATGGTGATTTGAAGGTGATAAAATTGATACAATTAACTGTAATTTGGAAGATATACACATCATGCCAATACTATCCTTTCTTCATTTCGCTTGAGGTAAATTTCTTAGTAAACTTATTACAGTGCATGTGGACAATCATATTTGCCACACCATTATAATCTCTGCACCAGTTAGTTCCAACAAATTGAATCGTTTAAGCAATTAAGCACCAATCTAGACCAGAGCCCAGTACCTGACTATAATTTCTCTCAAGTGATATTTCAGAACTTTCTCATTCATCAATATCATTGATGAATGAATCAGAATACAAATATGGGTCCTGGTAGGATAATCAGAATGATACATATAGACAGATAGTTTCAAAGTAGATCGAGAAGCAATTTCCTAGAGAATAATGAAGACCAAAAAGAATCTCATCAAATATGCATGTATTGTGTGTACTTGTGTTCCCATACAACTATGAGAGAATTTATTTAACTTCTTTGCACCTCAAAGAATGCCTTTTCTTGAATTTAACTTAGGCTTTGAATCGAACAAGAAATGCATGAGAGCATTGCTATCTGCTTCAATTTGGCTAAAGCCAGGCTCTTTCCTCACCCCACTATCATCCATCAACTTCCTTACCTTCTCAACCCCATCCCACTCACCCTGTGAAGCATATATGTTAGAAAGTAATACATAATCCCCACTCTGGTCTCGTCTCATTCTGAGTAGCTGCTCATTTGCATGCTTTGCCAACTCAACATTTCCATGAATTCTACAAGCCCCAAGCAGAGTCCTCCAAACGATGGCATTTGGTTCAATCTGCATGGTGCCAACAAAATGAAATGCTTCGTTCAATAGACCAGCACGCCCGAGCATGTCCACCATACATCCATAATGTTTTATGTTAGGCTGAATATTGTACTCATGTCTCATAATATTGAAATATTGACGGCCCTCGCCAACTTTCCCAGCATGACTACAAGCAACTAAGACTGCAACAAAAGTAATCTCGTTTGGCCTGATTTTCATTCTTCGCATCTTGGTAAACAGATGGATTGATTCCTCGGCATGGCCATGGAAAGCTAATCCTCCCAGTATTGAATTCCAAGTGGATACATCCTTCTCCTTCATTCCTTGGAATACTTTAAGTGCTCTCTCAATGCTCCCACACTTGGCATACATGTCTATAAGCGCATTGCCAAGTAAAACACTTAAATTACTTGCACACATCTCCAAAAGGGAGCAATGTATCTTCTGCCCGACATCTAAATCTCCCAAATCAGCACAAGCGGAAAGAAGACTCAACATGGTAACCTCATCAGGCCGCTCTCCCACACTTCTCATCTCCTCAAACATTTCCAACGCCTGCTTATGGGACCCTGAAAGCACATACCCTGCAATCATTGCATTCCAAGTCACTACATCTCGCTTTGGAACCTCATCAAAAAGTTTCCTTGCACTCTCCATCTCCCCTCGTTTTGCATACCCCGTAATCATAACATTCCAAGAAACCAAATCTTTCAGCGGCATTTCATCAAACAGCTGTCGTGCAACATCCAACTCCCCTCTTCTCGCATACCCTGCAGTCAAAGCTGACCAAGCAACAACATCCCGCTTCGCTGAACCATCAAAAAGCACAGTCGCAATGTCCAAATCCCCACAATTAGCATGAAAATAAATAAGCGTATTCCTCACAAATGTATTCGACTCGAACCCAAATTTCACAACCCTCCCATGAATCTCATGACCCATCTTCACCCAACAAAGTTTAGTACATGCCTTGAGTACAAACGGAAACGTGAAGTTATCAGGCTTTATACGCATTTTCTCCATCTGGGTATAGTAAAAAATGGCGTTTGAAGGATTGGGGCTTTGGGCAGAGCCTCTAATCATAGTGTTCCACATGAAAAGGTCTGGGTCAGTAATACGAGCAAACAGTTTGTGTGCATAGTCCATTGTGCCGACAATACCAACTGCACCGGTGTATATAAGTTCTCTGAGAGAAGAGGAGTTGGAGTTGAAACCATTGACGACCATGAATGCGTGAACTTGTTTCAGAACTCGAAGGGTGGAACACCTGTGCCATAGGCTCGACCGTTGGTGACGGTTTGAGCTTTTGTCGGTTATTTTCTTTCTTATCATCCCGCCTAGTTTTCATTTTTCAACCTTTCCTAATTCCATGTCGAGTCTCCATGCAAATCCAGCCGACTAGAAGTTGGAAAATTATATTTTCACCTCTTTAAATTTAATCTATACTCACTTTTTCAGCTTATAATTTAAAAATGATCATTTACACCCTTTAAATGCACTACCTCTCAACGTATAGGCCCATTTTTGTGTTAGTTTTTTCTAAAATCTCACATACCTCTTTAAAATTATATTCAAATCATGTTTTTATATATCAAAATTTTTATATTAAAAATAATTACTGTATAACATAAGTTGGCTTTCTTAACTTTTGTCACAACCGCTTCTAATATGAAAATTTTGTCATCTATCCTATTACCCCTCAAGACGTCTAAAGAGTGATTATCACCCCACCTCTCAGATTAAGGGCCTGTTTGCATTCGCTATTCCTAGAATCACTTTTGGAGCTTAAAAATTCACTTAATTTAAGAGAAGTGATGATAATCACTTTTAAATAACTCGAGGAATGATACAATACATGGCAAATATTTCATACTAATTAATAGTGATTGTGGCAAAAAGTTAGGGGGCCCCAACTTTTACTTCAATTATTTTTATATGAAAATTTTGATATGTGAAGACATGGTTTGAACATAATTTTAAAAAGATATGTGAAGAAATAGTTATCTAAAAGTGATTTTAGCAAAAGATAATGCAAACAGGCTCTAAGTAAAATTTTAAACTCGATAAGTAATTTTAAGAAAAACTAATACAAACGGGCTCATAGTAGTGTTAACTTAAAATTATTAGGAGAAATTACGGTCTCACTCCTTCCATATACCTATTTTACACACCACACATTATATTTTATTTTCAAATACATTAATCTCCAACAATTTTGATTTGTGACACTGTCACTCTTTTGTCAAGTAGTAATTTGATTCTTTGATGAAAAATTGGTCTAGGGTGGATTTCTTTTTAAGCGATACAAATTTATAGGACATCCTAAGATCATCATTTATCATTTTTTAAATTTTTAATTTTTTTCAATTTATATATTATTTTTATTAAATTTATTTTTCCATACAATAAAAAATTTACAAGAAGAAAAATTACACATTAAACAACTTCACTCCTCAATAAATACTGACATCATTTTCATCCTAAAATTATTATAAATACAGAGACCTGTATGCTAGTTGCACTCTTTGAGGACCCTCTTCTGGTTGGATGGCAATCAATTTATCAAATATATCCTAAACAATTAGAAGATAATGTTTAAATAAATCATATGTTGACATATATGTACGACATACAATATTATAAATAATATGAAACAATTTCACACAACCATCTTGGCATCTTTGAATGTCAATTCGACAGTCTAGATCCATCAACAAGTCAATTACAACTTACCCATGCCATACACGTTCAAATTTAATATACATATTAAATAAAAAATAAAGTTTAGGAATTGTTAGGATGATTGGTTGGTATAAAATTAAACCAACCAGGATCTACCACCTCTGTCGATCCTCTCATATCATACAATTGTTGGGTACAACTTCCACCATCATGTATATAATTCTTACACTTATGTGTGCCCTCACATCTTATCTTAGAGAATAAAAATATATATTATTCAATTAACAAAGAGATATTATAATACTACTACTAAATAGTTATGAATATTATCCTTTATATATATATATGCGTCAAGTTTCCCTTACACCCTATTTTGACATCTATGTTTACACCTCGTTTTCAAAACACTATCTATGATAGATATTTTGACGAACCGACTGTTGGATTCAATACATTTCTTATGCATATCATGTATACCAAAAATCATAGTGATCCAACGGTTAGATTTTAAGAAATGTCACTATAAAAAATTGTTATGTTTTTAATTAATAAAAAAAATAATAGTTCTTCAAAATGATATTTTTCAAAAACTAACCGTTGGATCACTCAGATTTTTTTCATACATGACAAACATAAGATAAGTATCTAATCTAACGGTCGGTTTCTCAAAATATTCGATCTACAATGGTATTTGAAAATGAGGTGTAAACATAGGTATCAAAATAAGGTGTAAGGGGAACCTGTCCATATATATATATATATATAGTATTCCATTGACTTTGACTATTCAATATAATCTTGATCTAATCAATTATTAAAGTGCACTATTTAAATCCATGGATGGAATTAATCTTAGTTATGCCTTTGCATCATCACTTTGCTAATTTGCTCCTAACATTAACTACTGAAAAGATAAATAAGAAATTGTTTTTATCAGAATTCCCCTACTTCGCACTGAACTTGCTAGGTGTCATAATATGATATTATGATTGGATGAGATCACAAGAGTTGCTAATAATTTTTCTTAAGAAAAAATTATTTAAAAGTTCTTAAATTTAGAGGCTTATAACCAAGTTTTTGAAATTTTCAAATTTTTTGGTCTATTCATTATGTTAAGAAGACACTTGAATCTAATAATACGAAACGCTTTTATCAGAGACTTATGAATATATATTCTTTTTTTAAATTCTTAATTGTGAATTTAAGGCACCGTTTGGATTTGTTTTTTTATAAGTACTTATTTGTTTTTTTTAAAATTTTATAAGAAATTACATATTGTAAATTTTTTAAAAAGTAAATAAGTACTTATAAAAAAACAAATCCAAACGGTGCCTAACTTTATATTCATGTGATTATATCGGCTCGATATACAATAATAATAATTATATATAAGCAAACTGCCTAACTCCACCTTAATTAGTTAGTCAAAGTTAGACTTTCCCACGAACCATTTTTTGCCACGTTTTTTGTCTCCATTTTTGCCCTCATGTCGGAACGGATGAAGCAGGGCCCACATTGCCAGCCAGGCATAAGGTAAATGGGTCAACTCATTAGTTTAACAAAAGTTGGGTTAGGTTTTACTTTTTATCCTAACCAATCAGAAGCTTCCACGGGGGACAGTTCGGTTTTTATCCGTCGGCAGTGGCGGCACTGTCTATTTCAGATCTTACGTGGCAGATATCGACATTGACCACTTGATTAAATCTAGACCGTCCATCATAAAGGTTATCCAGATAATTGAAATTCCTCTTAAGTAGCCAAAGCTGACACGAGTTTCCTGAAGTGGAGATTGGGTTATGGAGTTTAATTAAGAAAGGCAAATTTGTTTAATTTAAGTCATTATTGTTAACTAATTTTGAGACAAGAAAAGGACCCAATTACTAATTTGTCACTATTCTTTACATAAAATTACATACACCTCCCTTCCCTTTTTTGAATTTTGCCCTTTCTTTTTGCTAGTCACATGAGAATGACCACCACACCCTTAATCACAGTTACATTAAAGCCATAATTGGAGGGTATTTTGATCTTTTTCTTAGAGCCTCGCTATCTAATATATATATTGTTAATTTTATGATGTGTAGTGAATTTCCAAGAAGGAAAAAAATAATATGAGAA
This sequence comes from Hamamelis virginiana, assembly GCA_017140935.1. NCBI lineage: Eukaryota > Viridiplantae > Streptophyta > Magnoliopsida > Saxifragales > Hamamelidaceae > Hamamelis > Hamamelis virginiana. The sequence continues at coordinate 889,815 of JAESVK010000695.1, read as the reverse complement.
AAAATGCATTACGTGTGTGTACACGTCTTGGAATTATATTTGACAAACTACTTGTACCAAGACAGTTAGACGTTACACGCAAACTGTCTCGTCGTGTGATTACTAGTGTTGAGAGGAATAGAGCTTCAATTATATATTATTTCTCAAGTTCAAGATCTCGTGCTGTTAGGGGCGGAACCAGGAACTGAGGTGGGGGCATGTTTGAACTAGGGGCCAATTGTATATTATTTGAAAATTTTAAGTTATAATATATATATATATATATATAATACAAAGAATTTAAGAAAGTCAAGGGGCCATGGCCCCCCTTACTATGTACATAATTCCGCCACTGGCTGGTACACGTGTGTGTAACAAATGTAATATATATATATATATATTATATGAATGCTAAGGTGAAATCAATCTGATACAACTTGCATCAAGTTACCTCAATTACAATTATTTGTACAGTATATTTTGAAAAATCGACAGTTGAATTTGATATCCATCTTATTTATGTCATGTTTATCAAAAATCACAGTGATTCAACAGTCTATTTAAAAAAAAAAAAATAAACAGATGAAAAAATGGTGATGTACATTTTGAAGAACCAAAAAGTCACAATTTTTCACAATAATATTTTTCAAAAATTGACCGTTGGATCACTGTGGTTTTTGACAAACACGATAAGCATAAGAAGGATATCAAATCCAACGGTCGGTTTTTCAAAATATACTATATAAATGATTGTACTTGAGGGAACCTCACCTTAGCAATCGTGTATGTGTGTGTGTATAATAATGTAGGATACAACAATCAGGTGCACTTGATGCAAGTTGTTTTAGGTGACCTCCTTTAGAGCTAGTTGTAGATCATTTTTTTACTAAACTGACTGTTGGATTAGAAACTTCTCTTATGTATGTCATGCCTATCAAAAATCACAATGATCCGACGGTTGGTTTTTAAAAACATACGGTGAAAAATGGTGACATTTTGAAGAACAAAAAAATAATAGGTTTTCACTGTGACATTTTTCAAAAACCGACCGTCGGATCACTGTGATTTTTTGCAGGCATGGCATACATAAGAGGGATATCTAATCCAACGATCAGTTTTTCAAAATATAATCCGTAACTAGCTCTAAAGGAGGTCACCTGATACAATTTGCATTAGGTGCACATGACCATATATATATATATATATATATATATATATATATATATATATAGAGAGAGAGAGAGAGAGAGAGAGAGAGAGAGAGAGAGAGAATATGAGGACTTGTTGGCACGAACAAAAGTTCAATTTGGCCAAAATCAGATATTGGAAACATCTTTTCTATCGCTTAGCCGTACAAATTTTTATTCTAGCAACGACCAAGCCTTTTCTGCCGTGAAAAGCATGCTCTCTTGGATTTTGACAGAGCTTGCAATAATGTCTTTGATCAGAGCAAAAAAAAAAAAAAAAAGTCTTCTTTTGATCACTTGAATTTTCAAAATTCATTAGAAGGCAAGATAGTGATAGGGCATTTAGTGAATATTCATTTATGGTTTAACCACTTCAAAGAAGTAAAAAGATAATTAAAGGGTTAGATCAATGGTGATTTAGAAAAGTTAATTAGCATTAATTAAGTGTTAAAGTTTTCACACTTACAATTAACCAGTTCCATTATTTCACGCCTTTTTTTTAGGTCAAATGAATATTGATAAATATTAATAAAATGAATATTTATGTGTTTTCATGTGCTAAAATTTAATGCCTCATTTATCTAAGTGAGAATATATGTTAATATAATAGATCATCAGCATTTCATGTCATGTTAGAAAAATGCATTTGTCTATCTATGTTTGTATAATATTAGGGTTCGAATATTAACAAGCTAAATTACTCGATAATTTATATAATATGAGATTAATAAAAATTGGCACGGGAGTTCTATTATAAGGAACATCATATGAAAAGTTGCGTAAGGTGACCTAGTTAAGGCCAATTGTAAGATAGGTTTTTAGAAAACCTTTTTTGGCAGGTTTTTGAAATCCAAATGTGAAAAACTATGACATTTTAAAGAACAAAAAAATAAAAATAATAAAAATACTGTTTTTCACAATGATATATTGTAGAAACTAGGGGAAATTATAATTTGACCCTTGAACTATAGGTCGTTTTAAAATTGTTCCCATGCGGTGTCGATTGAAGCAATGTGCTCCCTGAACTATTGGCCGTTTTCAAATTACTCCCTTCTCGCAATTTGTCATTTGTGTTTTTGGATTGAAAAATGGTGTTAGGCTTGTTATTTTTTTATGCAATATTTATTCTGAATTGCTAATGAGTTTACAGACATATTGGTGAAGTTTCATGATTTTTCTTAATATATTCTATTTATTATGAATTTTATTTACTGTATAAAGAAAATAATTCATAAAAATTAAAATATATTGAGAAAAATCATGAAAATTCACTAACATGCTTATAGATACATTAGCAATTCAGGATAAATACTGCACAAAAAAATAACAAGTCTAACATCATTTTAACAGACAGAAGGAGGCAATTTGTTACATTAAAATAATTCAGGGGGCACACTGATTTAATCGATACCACATGGGGGCAATTTAAAAACGGTCTATAGTTCAAGGGGGTGGGCAAACTGTAATTTTTCCTAGAAACTAACTATTAGATCATTGCGATTTTTGTCATGCATCATAACATGTATAAAAAAAGGTATTTAATTTAAGTGTCAGTTTTTTAAAATTTATTTATTTTATTATTCCTAATCTGGTCATCTTATACAATTTGATGTAAGATACATCTTATAATAATGCTTCTGAAGTTTTGCATGTCCATAAAATTGTATCTTGGACATTAGCGTATATGGAAATAAAACACAGTGGAACCCCAAAAAAATACTGTACTAGGTGTTTTCATTGTGTTGAGTATTTTCATTATATTGGATAATTTCACTGTGATCGATGTTTTCACTGTACTTGGGTGTTTTCACTGTATTCGGAGCAGTTTCGTCTTTTCACTGTTTTCATTGTGTTAGGTGGACCCCTCAATAAACTCGAGAGATTTGAGGAATTTCTTGATATTTGCTCCCATAAATAATTGACATACATTAATACGAGAGTTGTAATGTAACTAAATTGGTATGAAATAAGTACATATAGGCTTATAGCCTTATGGGCTATGTTTGGATTTCAAAGAGCATAAAAGCAATAGTGCTAAGAATGAGTTTATTTTTTTCAGAATTTTAAAGCTTTTCTCTTTCTTTTCTTTTCATTTTTTTTTTAAGATCCAAACATTTGGTTCTGATAAGTGTGAAACACAATCACATGGTCATGCCACGTGCTGCCAGAACCTAAATTAGAGGCTAGTAAGAATTACAAGTTCAATCTGCTTGGCTCATTCAGGTTAGAGCTAGTAGTAGCATGGCAGATGAATCACAAATAATGGCTGCCGCCAAAACCTACACCCAAGGGCCAAGGCCTAGCCTAATGGCCCAAAATGGGTCATCTTCACTTGAATTCAAGGAGAAATTTAAAATTTTGCTTTCAACCAAAAAAAAAAAAAAAAAAGCAGAGAGAGAGAGAGAGAGAAATTTTGCTGATATGTGAAAGATGGGATGTGGGTTTTGTAATCTTCTTTACTTTCATACGGTTGATAATTTGTTGTGATAACGACCGTGATGCCCCTTAGCATAAAAAACTGAACGTTGTCACTGTGATGTTTGGCCAATATGAAATTGAAATTAATGCAACGGTCAGTTTTTTTTTTTTAAATATACTATGCATATAGTCCTATACAAGTAGGACAAGTGCACTTGTATAGATATATATAATTATTATGATTAGGTAAGAATTTTTTTACCTATCTTATCTTTAGCATATCCCATTGAAAGTCAAGGAATAAGTATTTTGCAAAATCGATAGTTGAATGTTGTGACAGTTGTTTAATAACCTATATTTTGAAAACCGACCATTTGATTATCGTGATTTTTGGCAAATATGACATGTATAAAAAGATTATATAAACCCAACGATCATTTTTCAAAATACCAATCCCAATGAAAATGGATTAACGATAAGATAGGTAAAAATGTTCTTATAAAATCATACACAAATCGCAAGATTTTGATCATCCATGACATACATGTGCACATCACGAGTCAGTACGTGCATGTCACGGATTGCTATGGAGTATGGCAATCATTCTTAGATACTAACCAACTAAATTTGACACTTTTTTATATCAATTCCCATAATATAAATTTTTTTTTTTTTTAAAATATAGTTTATAGTTTGAAAAAATAAAATAAAATACATATATTTTCGAGTATAAAGTTAGACTTTTTTATAGGAAAAAGATTTTTATTAAATATAAATAATGACAAAAATCAAATTTGGTCAAATTCTTTGCTAAATTTTATATTTTCCATTTAGTTCTTTAATGTTTTTATTTTTTTTCTATTCACCTGGCATCCCAAGAGTTTACACTAGTATACATAAACCCAGACTGGTTTGTCGTTCTTGAGCTTTGTTTCTTTGTAAATCCAAAAAAACAAAAAACAAAAAAAAATCATTGTCATATATATATATATATATATATATATATATATATATTGCACAGTAGATGAGTTTGGTTAAACAGATGATAGCTAACATGGTGATTTTCAATCCTTCTAATGTTTCTCTCTACCTAATAATGATAATTACTTTTACAACTGATGAATTCAACTTAAGTACAAAAAGAAGGGGTTGTTATCGCATATACTAGAGCAGGGGAAATGGATTTGAGTTGTTTCTAGTCAAATTGAAGAGAAAAATTATTACAGAAAAAAGTAGAGAGAGAGAGAGAGAGCTGAAAACCTGAAACTACGCACAAAGTTGCCTTACAAACCACGCTTCTTTTCTCTTCAAAAAACCAGTATTTAAGGGGTTCTGTTCCACATAATACTTTTTTTTCTTAACGACATCTTTCAATCTCTCAGTTAGAAGAAGCTTTTCAGTTTATAAGTCTCTTTTTCCTTTCCTGTTCTTTTCAATTTCATAGAAGTTATCCTCTTTTCTTTGCTAATTTTTTAAGAGTTTTGAGTTCATGCTGTTTTGCTTCCTCTGTTTTTTCCCCTGCAGACAGAATTTTAGAGGTTATTAGTAAGAACCCATTTGAAATATAGAGTAAAAGTTCAGGTTTGGTTGCTGGAGAAGAGAGTTTTATAGGAATGGAAAATGTTTCAGGGCTTAGTAAGGAAGATGAACACATGGAATTGCCTCCTGGCTTTCGATTCCACCCTACCGACGAAGAGCTTATCACTCATTATCTATCCCAGAAGGTTCTTGATAGCTGTTTCAGTGCTAGAGCAATTGGAGAGGTTGATTTGAACAAGTGTGAGCCTTGGGATTTGCCTTGTAAGTTTTTATGTAATTAAGATTTAATTCTTTTCCTCTGTTTTTTGTTTGTAAATTGAAGTGTATTCTAACGTTTTATACTCTGTGCTTGTTTGTATATAGGGAGGGCTAAGATGGGTGAGAAAGAATGGTATTTCTTCTGTGTTAGAGATAGAAAATACCCAACTGGGTTGAGGACAAATAGGGCTACTGATGCTGGTTACTGGAAAGCCACAGGCAAAGATAAGGAGATTTACAGAGTGAAAGCCCTGGTTGGAATGAAGAAAACTCTTGTTTTCTACAAAGGGAGGGCTCCTAAAGGAGAAAAAAGTAACTGGGTGATGCATGAATATAGATTAGAGGGGAAATATTCTATGTATAATCTCCCCAAAACAGCAAAGGTACAGAATACTTCCCCTGTTTTCCTCTGTTTTCTTTTGCTTTGTACTATGTTTTCTGGTGATGTTATTGATGTTTTTTGCTCTTTGTTTCTGTAGAATGAGTGGGTAATTTGCAGAGTCTTTCAAAAGAGTTCAGGTGGGAAGAAGACTCATATTTCTGGGTTGGTGAGATTGAGTTCTTTCGAAGATGAATTGCGCCCTTCTCAATTACCTCCATTAATGGATTCCTCTCCCTACTCCGGCAAGACAAGAGCTGCCGTCGGCGAGACGTCTCACGTGCCCTGCTTCTCCTATCCAATGGAGAGTCATAAAACCCATGAAGCCATGATTGATAACTCAAAAAATCCATTATTAACAACTTCATCTTCCTTAAACCCTTCTGATATTTCCCCTGCTTCATTACTTTTTTCCAAAATCTCTCATCCAAACTCATTCTACTCCAATCAAATTTCGCCGAATCTCGGAAATTTGCAGTACCCAAACTCTGCTTTCATGCAAGAGCAATCCATCTTGAGGGTTTTTCTTGAAAATTATGGATCAAACACGAAGCGAAATTTGAAATCAGAATTCTCACAGGAAACAGGGCTGAGTAATGATTTGAACACTGATATCTCTTCAGTCTTATCAAACCATGATATGGGTCAGAGGTCTTTTGAGGATCAAGATGATCCATCTACTTCTGCTGGACCAGTAGACCTTGATTGTCTCTGGAATTATTGAATTTAAAGATAATTATTATCAAGTGAAGAAGAAGAAGAAGAAGAAGAAGAAGAAGAAG
>JAESVK010000695.1:797987-823273 GCA_017140935.1 Hamamelis virginiana | reverse complement strand
CTGTGACTATTACATGTGGGATCAAATAATGACCTAAAACTGAAAAGTGAATAGCAATACTGCAATTCTTCAACAATGATAGCCTTTTCCCTCTTTGATCATCAGTATTGTAACAGTGAAACAAAATATCACGTAAAGAAAGACATTGTCTCGATAAAGCATCAAGTTATTGATGGGATCATTCAGGTGATGGATGATCCTCCATCAACTAAAGCAGAACAGAACATACGGCGATCAAACACTAATTGAAATCACGAAAGAGTTTTTTTCGAAACAAAAATAAAATAAAATAAAAACACAGGAGGTGTCATGCCTTATATTGTCTCCAGAGCTTGGAGGATATCAGCCTCCAAGTCTTCAAAGTCTTCAACTCCAAAGCTGAACCGAACCAAGTTGTCCTTTATCCCATACTCGGCCCTCTGTGATTGGTTGAGATCCCTGTTTCAAATTGCAAGAAAAAAGTTGTCAATGACTCATCTCCTCAATTGCTTTGCCTAATAAAAGCACCCCCAACATCATTATTGAGTTGATGCATGTGTGGGAAATGGTAGCAAAATTGTTATCACAGGCACCTTGACTTTGCTTATTGGGGAATGTAACCACATGAAAAGAAAGTATTTACACTGATAAATGGTGAGAGAAAAGTAGGGAATACCAATATGACATTATTGCTGGCTGATCCACAATGCTCTCACAGCCACCAAAGGATGGGGCAATATATGGGATTCTCAATGCATCAACAAACTTTGCTGTTGTCATTAAGTCTCCATCCACCTGCATGGTAACAAAACACTGAGTTTTCAATAATTTGTAGAAATGCAAATGCACCTATGACTGAAAAGTGAACCATTTTTGCACCAGCCCATTCAGCAGTGCTCACCTCAAAACTGACAACACCACCAAAACCAGTCATTTGCCGAATGGCAATATCATGTTCGGGATGACTTGGCAAGCCTGGATAATACACGCACTTCACCTGCCAATAATTATGTCAGTTTTCACAGTACAAGTTGGTATCCTGATCTGTGAATAATACATGTGTATCTGATTTTTGGATTTATTTATTTATTTATTTTGTATTTTACTTCTTCAATCACAATGACATTAATAAAGGTAATGATGATCATGATGAGAGAAATGGGTCGGTTTGTAGGTGCTGAAACTAACACGTCAATTACTCATGAGGAAATAAAATGCACAAATATAAACACAGCAGCAGCATAGCAGTAGAAAGGAAATCAGTTAAGAAACAAATAAGTACAAACAATGCCATTAAAAGACAAATTTCAGGTACCTGTAGTATTTAAATAATCAATTGATTGGCAAGCCCACAACAGTTAGATATTTAATTTTATGCATATAATGCACAGCGTATATCAAGCTGATACTGTGTGCCATCCCATTCTTACAACTCTACAAACTAGATTTTCATTTGAACTTTTTATACAAAGAAGAATTGATCACTAATAATATCTAATTCCTTGTATGCATGAAATACATAAGAGAGGCATGTAATTGAACAGTTCCCGCATGAAATTAAGGGATATAAGAATAACGATTTCTACAATAGGAATAAGTTGATGTCCACACACACAGTCTCATATGGACATATATTTAGCTCATAATTCAAGTTCCTAACTAGTCAATACAAGACTAACAAGGACAACACTTTAAGAAATATGCATATCAAAACAAATATAAAGCTCGATCTCACCACCATTCTAGTAGCTTTTACTTTAAAATTCCAAACAACACCCCCCCCCCCAAAAAAAAAATAATAATAATTAAATAAATACTCCCTCCGTCCTACAAAGATAGGCCTTCTTTCCTTTTTTGGCTGTCCTAAAATGATAGTCCATTTTGAAAAGTCAAATTATATTTCTTTGAACTTTCCCATGTTACCCTTTATTATTCCAAGAATGCCTTAACATGACACTAAATACAATTGTAGAAAGATGATAGTTTTGTAAATAAATGGTAAAAAGGATCACAAATCAATGCATTAATGAGTTTTCTTAATATGCGTGTTTTTTGGAAGAGGCTTATTTTTATGGGACGGAGGGAGTAAATAAATAAACAAAATTAAAATTAAAATGGCAGCTATAAACTCTGTTATTATGACATGCAAAATTTAGGCAAAAGTAACAACACTTTGGTCAATTCTTCATCAAATAAAAATTAAGAATGTGAATTTCAGTTCAACTATCACACGCATAATTTAGGGACGCTGCAGTAGATTCTTCATCAAATTCATCTTAAAAAAAGTAAGAATTAAGAATGAAATTTCTGGTCAACTAAAGTACCTTAGGATGTGCCTCTAAAATCTCGGCCATCCTCAATGCTGTAGAATTCTGCTGCTGTACACGAAGATGCAGTGTCTTCATGCCTCTGATGATCAGATATGCGGCATTCTAATGAAAAGAATGAAAATTTAAATAAGTATGCTGCAAGCTCAAATTTGCATCGAAAAGCAGAGCTGAAAACCCTCTGGAAACAAGTAAGAAAACATCTAAAGATCATGTTTAAGACACCAACCGCTAAAGATTATCTTTAGTTTAAAAGTCCAAACATATATCTGGCTAACAGCCCTTGAATTGTCAATGCAAAATGAATTTACCTCATTGGTCCCTTCACATTGACCAATGAGCAGACAAAGTTTGAAACCTTACTCACCGGGTTGAGAGCACCACCCACCATATGATGCAAATTACGAACTGTTGAAATCAACTTCTCAGAACCACTAATGTAACCTGCAAGGACCTGAGACAAAAATTTTGCTCGTAAACAACTTAATGTTTAACACTCTTTCAGTTGACTAGATTCATAGATGCAAGCGGACATACATCATTGTGGCCCCCAATGTATTTTGTTGCAGAGTTCACAGTAAGATCAGCGCCAAGGGCAAGGGCCTTCTGATTGAGAGGCGTAGCGAATGTGCCATCTATGCAGACCAAAGATCCTTTTCTGTGGCAAAGCTCTGAAACCAACTCAATGTCAACACATCGAAGGAACGGATTAGTTGGAGACTCTGTGAAGAAAAGAGTGACCTGCGTGTAATAATAATGCCACTAAACTCATGAGGACCTGACATTTCAAAGGTGATTAACTGATTACACAAAGATAACTTTAAGAAAACAAGCTAACTGCTTTCTTCAACACTGACTTTGTTCCTATCTAGCGCACATTTCAGGGCTTCAATATCAGCAGGGTCAATGACAGTGGCCTGCATTTTGATAATGATGAACCAACATGCTCATTAGAAATGTAGAAAATAAAGCTAACACAACTAATAGTAGTCACAACGGCAGAATAAAATCAATAGACTATTATATGTACAAACAGTTGTAAGCATACTGGTCAAGCATATTGCATGGATCATGAAATGGCACTCTGCATAAAATATGTAAAGTAGCGGTCTTATATATGAGTAAAATAAATACAAATTAAAAGAGAAAGAATAATCAAATATTGCATAAAATACCAGTCCTTTATTCATAGAATTGTATACGAGTAAAAAGAAATCAGTTTCAAACATCAATCAACTTTCTTTTTATGATTACCTATCAGATTTATAAGGATTTATCAGTCCATATGTATGCACTGGGTAATGGCCTTTTTAACTCTCATGTGTTGACATTACGAAAGAAACAATCAACATAAAAAATTCCTCTCCCACCATTTTTCTATTCTTTTATTTCCATTTTACTTCTCAAGCTACTTCTATTCTTACAAAAGGATTGTCTCTTCTTCTCTCTATGTTTCTTTTCCTCCTTTTTTTTCCTTCACATTCTTCTCCGTGGATTGGGGCAAACCTTCCTCTCTCTCTCTCTCTCTCTCTCTCACACACACACACACTCTTTCCAGGACATCAAAAAGACGTTTTTTGTATTTTCACGAAAACTGAAAACAAAGATTATATCGTGGCAATGCTTATAAACATAGAAAAAAATATGTAGACCAACTTGAAAACCAAAAAATAAAAATAATAAAACATATAGAGATAATATATAGTTTTAGTAAATGCACTTACACTATTTTTAGATTTTGAAAACAGTTTTAATTTTTGCAAAGTAAACACATTTTCTAAATTTGAAAACTGAAAATGAAAACTGTTTTTAAAAAAATTTCACAGAAAATAAAAGTTGTAAAAATTTTCATGAAGTAAACAGGGCCTTAGCTTTTAATAACCACTTTGTGTATAAATGCATGCATACAAGTGTGTGAAATCCATTTGGAAATTCTCACGGCGTGTAATAAATTTCAACAAAAGTATCTTAGAAAATATTGCATGTTAGGTTGGGTTTCACTTCTTTTTATTTCTTTTTCTAGAAATTTTTTTTTATTAGAATTATATGCAAGGGGTCATGGTTTGGTCTCATAAAAATACAATAGATCTGAAAATGTTCAGTAACTTAGAAATAAAACCAACTGCATGCAAAGAATCAAAAAGGGCAAAAAATCTATACCGTGATCCCCATTTTGGGAAGGACTGTCTCAATAAATATCCTAGTCCTCCTGTAGCAATCTGTCGTCGTCACAATATGCCCACCAGCTGGAACCAATGCCAACAACATAACTGTGCTAGCACACATTCCAGATGCCATTATCAGGGTAGATTCAGCTCCCTCAAGCGCACTGTTTCAGTGAAAAAGACAGCACAACATCATTAAATGTTTAATCATATAGGCACTGCCGCAGGTAAATAGACACCAAAAAAGAGGACGGGCCTTAGCTTCTCCTCTGCAACCACTGTAGTTGGATTTCCATAGCGTCCATACTCAAAACTCGCACTGCGTTTCTCCTACCACAAGACCAGAGAAACACATTAAAGCTGTCCATCACCAGTGACCATCTTGGCACGATAGAAAACACACAAATATTACTATCTGGGTTGATATACAAATTAACCATGAGAAGCACGCAACTCAATTTATCAAGCATTTACTCGATCAACTAAATTCTACAAAATTTAAAACTAGTACTTCCATTACTTGATTATTGCTTAAAAGTGTTAATTAGTTGAGAAATAGTTTCTATCTTTGCAGAACAAATGATGAACAACTGATGCGAACATTTGATGCAACAAGAGAATTGCTGTTCTGTGCATACCTTGAAATCAATGAGCTCTGAAGTTTTCTTAAAATAGTAAGCTGACGTATTGACAACTGGGGTAGTAATTGCATCAGTAACTATACCGCGACCTAATCTTTCACCTGTGCAAACCAAAAGGCTAAATTCAATTTGCGACTAATCACAGAATTATTATTTTTTAATAAAGAACCTCCACACAAACACAGAACTCAAATGCACTTAAATCACTAAATTTATCAATTAATTTTTCTGCTTGAGCCTCCTACGCAATTTTGCCAAGACCCCAGAAAATGAAAGAGAGAGGAAGAAGAAAAAATCTGTTTTAAAATGTATACTTGTCATACATGCAGGCAGATCAAAACTAAACAATCATTGGGCGCACTAGTGGAGCCACATGGGGTCCAGCTGCCCCCAGTTAATTATCTTAAATTTATTTTTGTATAAAAAATTTATATAAATATAAATTTGCACCCACTAATAAAGAGAGCATGCACATACAATATGAGCCCTTTGATAATTTCGCCTGTAAAATATTCTACCTCTAATTTTTACAAAGAAAGTAGATAGTCACAACTCACAAGGATGGACCCGCATGATGTAAGGGAAAGTAGATGCTCTGACTTTTACAAAAAAGTATTCTAGCTCGTTTTACCCAGAAATTTGTTTATGATTTTTGGACTAGCGAGAGGTTTTTGTGACGGATCATTGTTTGTAGCAAGAACTTGAAAGCAATAAGGAGAAAGATTAAAAAAAAAAAAAAGAAAGATAAGAGATGTGTATAGCCCTATATCTTCCATAATTTCTTTCAGATTTATTTATGATAAAGTCTTGCAAGCAAGATTTGGTAAATATAAGAGTATTGTCCAAGCAATGACTAGCAAAAAAATTTACTTACAAAGCAAGCAAACAACCAACCAACCAACCAAAGGTTACCCCCACTATAATAAATTCCGAGCTCCGCCCCTGGGTGGGATGAATTCCTTTTGTTGGCCATGATTCAAACTAGTGAAATCAAATGATCGATAGCCATCGTTAAGAAGACTTGAAACGGGCATTGATTCATATCACCCAAATACCCAATCATGAGACAGAAGAACGAAGCTACACGACCATCCAAACCTTGCCTCAACCGGAACAGTTGAGAGTTAAGACATTCCTAATACATCCCCTTAAGTAATCACGTCCAGATATAGCCCATCTCAGAACATAAACGAACGACACAAAAAAGAACATTCTCTTTCCTACTTTATCTCATTCATAAGTGCTACCTCTTCTTAGATTTATCCATCTTGAGCCAAAAATTTCGATTGAAACTCACCCCTCTTCTATTAAACATGACCAGTGAGAGCTAGAAATATAACAAAATTTAATTGCATTTAATATATCGCAGCAAAATAAGATGCAGAGATTGAAGTTAACGTCAAGAATCATCGAAAACATGAATTACAGATATATTTTAAAAAAATCGCAAAAATAAGAAGCAAAAAAGTAGCTGAATGGATATATATGTGTGTACCGGCATGAACTGCGATGCTCCCATCGGACTTCAAAAACGAGGCCTTCTTCAGATCGGCCAAATCCTTAATCTGTACACCATTATCATTACAACACCCACTTACACCACCAACTACCGCTGCCGCCTCCTCAACTGCCGCAACCTCAACACGCGCTGCGGCGGCGGCCGCAGCAGCCGCCGAGTTGTTGTCATGATTCGACCACGAAGCCGCGACGACTTGCGCAACGCCGATGTTACTGCAATTCCTACGAGCCTTAGTGCTCAGCTGCCGCACAAAGTTCGGAGGGAACCTGAGAATCAGAGAAGAGAGGCCGTAGGCCCCAAACGACGTCGTTCCATGGGCCGAGCTGACGTTTCTGGAGAATCGTCCATGACTCGGCTTTTCCGGCCGGGGAACGCCTGAGAAGTCGGGATCTGACCGGCTCTCAAACGAAGGAAAAACCCTAGCACAGCTGGAGACGGCCATCGGGAGGGTCAAATCCGTAAATTACCTCCCGTTCGTCTTCTTCTCTGAAATGAAAAGCTCTACTCTAGAGGGTACTCGTATTTATACGCGGATTTGCACGCGGTCACATATCGGTTTTACTATGGTTAGATTTTTTTAAACTAACCAGAGTTATTTATTTCAGTGTTGTTAGCTGACGCGGAAAAGACAGGTTGGCGTCAGTTCTGAAAATAGTAAATTATTACATGTTCAGTGTCGCCGTCTGTATATGTTGCCATAGTCAGATGGGGCCCGCTATAGTGGGTCCGGATGATGAAGTGGTGAGATGAGGGCCGTCAATGGAAGTGGTGAAGAAGATCCTGCGCTGAGATCCGTATGATTGAGATTAATTTGGAAGTTTATACTTTATATAGAAGTACAGTAGAAGCTCAATGAAATGACTCTGTAGGTTCCTTAGTCATTGAAAAGAATAATTTACTTGTATATTTATATTCTGTCTCATATAAATGATAAAATTATTTTTTTTTCCATAATCTACCTGTATATTTTACTTATCTTTTATTACCTAAGGCATATAAATGATAAAAATTTTATAATTTTAAAAAATAAAAAATAATATATTATATATGAATACTGATCTAGTCAGATAATGCTGACTTAAATCTCAATCAGCTAAGCACTTATGACCATTAGATTATCTCATCACTTAAAAAAATCTCTATTCATGAGATGATCCAGTGACCAAAAGTCTTAACTGACTTGAATTAAATCAGTATTTACTGAATAGATCATTTTACATATTATATGTCAATTAAATTAGATGAAAATATATCGGTAAAACACGTTGGTGGGATAATATTATTAATTATTGATATAGTTTTACATATATATTATATTTTTCATTTTGTTAAAAAAATTCTTATTTTCTTAATAAAAATCTAAAAATAAAGGCATACACAAACACAAGGGAGGTAGAATTTATAGTGGTTTTTTTGCTGTATATAAATGAATTCTTTATAATTTACATGCTTTTTAAGTTTTAAATGTGCAAATCCATTTTTTTTTTAAATTTAATCTTTTTTATTTTTTTTCCCAAAATCTATCATTATCACGAATCTCATTTAATAGTACTCACCTGAGAGTGGATATACATTACTAAACTAACTTTTAAAATCTAATTATTTAAAAATAATTAGATAAGCATTAAACCAAAAAATAAATCATGCTCATATACCAAAGACATCATCTCATCGTGATGAGTTTGTGGCTTTTCCTTTAAAGAAAACTTCATAATACAAATCATAAATCACAATTTCCTAATAAAAAACCAAAACATTACCTAATCAGAATACTTTCCTTTTATTTGAATTTGAATCATGATCACAATTCAAATTCAAATAAAAACCAAAACATTACCTAATCAAAAACCCTAAAACCATGAGTGATAATATTCAAATATTAAATTGCCCAATCAAAATAAATAATATAATAATATCTTAACTAAAATAAAGCTTAAAATAAGGAAAGGGTAATATAGACAATCTATTACCCAGCGTGTTTTCACATTCCTCCCTTATTTTTTGTTCTTATTTTTACATATAATTTAGCTAACTATTTTTAGTGTGTTTTCTATTTTATTTTTAATTCTAAAAATATAAAAATTATTAATCTCGAACATATTTTTTATTTAGTTTTATTCTCTCTATTAATTTCAGGGTTCATAACCAAATATTAGCATAAATTTTCTCATGGGAGCATAATTAAATCCTACCTCTAGAAAGTGAAAGAAAGCTTTATAATGGGAATAAACTATTAGGATATGCCAATCTTCTCTCTCTTTTTTTATTTTTTGATTAAAAAAAAAAAAATTCTTTAGTCTAGCATGTGAATTTGTTTTTTGGTTAAAAAAAAAAATCTCTAGAGCATGTGAATAGTTTTGTAGTTCGGCACACACGAAGAAAACAAAAACATAAGACACAAAGGGACCATTAATTAATTTGGACATTCCTGGTTGTCCATCAAAGAGAAAGGCATCATTGACACTTACTGTTTGGTACTAAAGAAAGTGCAGAACTTCATAACCTAAAATTTGTTCCTCTTTTGGGAAAGTGTTTAGGTATGGGCCGTTCGGCAAAGCCTAATCTATGGATCGAAATGTTGTATGAGTGTTGAACCATAAATTTTATTAAAAAAATTAATAATAAATAAATAAGCATTCTTATTTATTTATTATATATTAAAAATAAAAAAATTTCTATGTTTTTAATTTGACCATTTGGCATTTAATCATTTATGGATTAGCATCCATTAAATTGATATTTTTATTGATGGGTTAAAATCCATTAAATAATTGATTTTATCTATGGGTTAATATTCATTAAGTTATTGGTTTTATCCATGGATTAATATCAATTAAGTTATTGGGTATATCCATGGGTTAATACCCATAACCCAAATTATAATGGTTATTGCTTAGTGGGTAAAGGGAGTTATTTTATCCAATGGTTATTATTCAAGGTTGGAGAAATTGATTTATCCAATGGTTATTATTTAAAGTTAAAGTGACCAATGGTTATAAGGTGGTTTCATCTACTTTTTGAATATAAAAAGAAAAAAATAATAAATTTTAGAGAAAGTATTCGGTGGAGAAAGTTAGAAAGAATAAATGAGTCTTGTAAAGGAGGAGATAAGAAGACAAATAAATCAAGAATTCTAATGTATATCAAAGGTGTACCTACACCCTAGGTATGGATAACTCTTATGTTTATTTTCTTTGATTCATCCAATTATATATATATATATATATAATATAAAAAAATTGATGTTCTAGAACATCAAGAAAATTATTTTCAATTAAATTTAAAGTTTAATCTCCTTTAAGTATTCATCCAAGTTCATGATGTTCTTGAACATCAACAAATTATGAAAAGATCAAGATCATCGAATTTGTGATGTTCATGAACATCAAAAAATAAAAATAAAAATAATGGTGTGAAAGTTAATTAATGATGATTGAGATTATCAAAAAGTAAAAAAAAAAAAAATAGAAATAAAATTATAATCTAACATTTTCTCAAGTCTCTGTCTTTTCTATTTCAGAAATAAAAAAGATATACGTAAACTTTTCTCTATAATATTTATCTTGAAATTACACTTACAAAGTGTTGTTTAAATAGGATTTCTAATAATAAGAGTCCTAATTTGATTTAAAAGTTATCACATTCAATTATTCATTTATTTGACTGAATATTCTCAACAATAATCAAATTTTTAAATTTCAAATTCAATTCAAATAGGAAGTTCTTATCAGTTGGACTCACAGAATTGATAGAAGCCTAATTTGAACAACGACTTTCAGAAAGTATTTAAAATAAATAAATAAATAATTATTTTTTTATCAAAACAAAATCCTTAATTAGTTTTTAATAAAAAAGATATTATCCTTTTATTAAATTCAAAACTTAATGTTTATGGAATTAATTTCTAATAAAAAGAAATAATTCTTTTGATTGGTTAATTCATTCCATGACTCCATCCACTAACTTTTAAATTTCCCACGTGGTTTCATATTGTGCATTTTTGTTTGTGCAAAACCAGTGTAATTCAAGGTTTAACTTCACATCCAATATATATATATATATATATTGACCCGCGTGATGCGCGACAACCATAAATAGAATTATGAATCCTAAACTAATCAGCACAATAATAAATGAAAATGAAAATAATGTTTACTTTTTATTGAAGTACGATACATAAAAATCAATTTTATTGAAGCACAACTAATTCAACTCTTCTTCAACTGCTTGCTCGTAATATTTGCCATAAATCTGTAAAAAAACAAAAAGATTACAATTTTTTTTTACGCCATACATAATAATGAGGTAAAATATAATTATTTCATTGTTTATTAAGAACCTAATACCTTGTGATTTTCGTGCACATTGATATGTACCTTTTTTATGTTCGTATTTACGACGCCTATAAAACTGCATATCAATATTTTTGAAATATAAAAACCAATAATGGATGTTAAAACATATGTTCAAAATGTTACTTTCTTGATGTACGCGTATTCTTTATTTCTTTTTTTCTTCAAAACATACATTATAAACACATGTTTTTCTTCAATACATCAATACATGTGCTACTGAGAAAAGGGTAGAAATGTTATTATAATTCTCCAGATGACTCTAGTAAGAGTATGCAATGCATCTAGACCATCAAGCCTGGCTGCTAAAAACACATTAGGAGAGAAACCTCCAAAATTTAAATGGAATTATTAATCATTAATCACGTGTGCATCAAATTGGAAATAGGACCATCCACTCTTAGCCTACTTATGTGGATGACCATGTGCAAAAAGTTCCCAACAGCTCATAGGAGTCTAGGGGGGCTGTTTGGCTGTTTGCCAAAAAGTTCCCAAAATGTTACTTTTTTGATGTACACGTACTCTTTATTTGGGCAAGTACCAAAAAATTGACAACAAAATAGTCTACTATTATCTCGACTAATGCTTTCATTTCTGATTGGGCGTCAACTTCATTTAAAGCCTAAAACGATACTGTCCACTTTTCAAGCCTTATCCCTTGGATCTCCTTTGTTACTGAAGTGTCATGCATCTAGTGGTTGATCAACACCTGTTGATCGGGTGTCGGATCAACAGCAAATCCAAGCCCCCACCTTAATTTCATTATTCTTCTTAATCATCATCAATGGCATATTTGGAGGAACTTGGATTCGCTAGTGAGCAGACCAATTGCTCACCACCTAGTGAGCAATCTAGTGTAGAAAGATCTACACTAAGTTTATACTCCAACCAATATAATAATAAGATAAAGACAACATTCTTTAGTCAAAAAACCTTATAAAATTTTGTTTTTAACCCGCTTTGTAAAAATTAAATAAAGACATTTAACAAATTTTAGACTTAAAACTCAAGAATTACAGGTTTGACTAGATCCTTGCCAGTTTGGTATCAGAGCCTCACTAAGATTTAATCAAATAAGATATTCTTATTTATGTACCAATCCAAACATTCAATCAAAAAATAGCAAAAAGATTTTTATTAGACTTTCCTGTCATTAAAATAGACGATTTCCCAAAAAGAGCATTTTATTTAAATCAAATATTAATTAATCAAAGAGGAAATTTTGATATTAAAAATTTTATTGACTCAAGCAGAAGACCATAAATAAATCTTATGAAGATTTGGGTCATTTTTAGTGATACAAGAAATAGTAAAGACTAGACTTAAAATAGGTGCGCATAGGATTATTATCCAAGGAGTTTTCTCATTTAGCTCACAAAATAAGACAAAAGAATATTAGCCATTAGATCGGTTTTGATGCTAGGTGTCACATAAATCGGTAACTCACTACCTAGTGAGCAAAGTCTTGCTCACCAGCAAAGCCAGACTCATATTTGGAGACTGTAAAATCCTCAATGGGACGTCATTGATGACTTCAACAAGAAGCAACTTGCACGATTGGAAGGAGGAGAAGAAGAAGAAAAAGATTGATAATTGCAAAATTGAAGAACAATATGAAGATAATTAATAAAGTTTAAGGACGCCATTAATTAATTAAGATAAAAGTTTAAATGTTTATATTGTGCTTCCGCCCATCTTTACATCACCATTCACATCCAAGTCAGCAGGTTAATTCATAATTCATGCTAGTCAGCAAGTTAAAAGAGGGTTTAATGCACCAAATTATTGCACCGAATTTAGAGTTTGAAAGAAATTACAATTGAAAAAAGGAATATGTCGAATTTCCATCCACTCACATAGGGTGTTATAGAACCTGTCTTACTCCTAGTCTCTCACCCCCAACCCTTGTGAGTCACCCTTTTTGATCAATCTAGTGTGAACAAATCTACATTAATAAGTTACAATTAATAGAGAAGCCTTAGATCTGAGATGATTTTAGAAATAATAAAAATACATAAATATTAATAGACCTCCATATGGCTAGTAGCAAAACAAAATTTGAAAATCAGACCATTCGATTATATATCCATGTCATGTATATTGCACCTGTCAAAAATCACAATGATCAAATAGTCAATTTATGAAAAAACAGACAAAAAAAATAATAATGATAAATTGAAAATTGTCGGGTCGGACACCCCATGCCCATCTCAAGATGTAACACTCAAATCTATGTAGACAGATCAAAGTGATTTTTTTTAATGTCACCCTGTTAAAACTCTAAAATAAAAACTAAATTTACCATTCATTCATAGCTTTGCAAAATCAATGTGTTTGTAAGTTAGTACACAAACATCAATTCCCATACTAAGATAATAAAGAAAGCTTATACTTTAGACAAAAAAAAAAAAATCACCGGATGAAAGCCTTCATATTGTTGTAGATAGATCTGCCCTCACCAACAACGGCTACTATTGTACTAAAATTATCATTTGCCAACACCATACCAGAAGCTTCTTTTGCAACCTGGAGAAGAGAATACAAACTATTACAATGCTCAAAAGATAAAAAATAGTGAGGGACAACAAAAAGAGGATGAGAATGAGTTTTAATTTAAGATAGGTAAGCGAATTGAAAATTTTGGTTAAGGGCAGGAATGAATAATAATTCAATGCCCCATCCCACCAAATTATGCTCAAGAGATAACAGATGAGATTTTCAATAGGTTCTGCCTATGTTCTTTATGGCCTTCCTGTAACATTCACATATTTCAAAACTATAGCACCAAATTTAGTATATAGGTATTTAATAGATATTTATTATCTTGAATGGATCCTACTCACACTAATAAAAACTTATATACTCTTAGTATATAGGTGAAATTATGTTTTGTAAAAGTTAAATTTTTAAATTTTTACCAAATTCATGTGAGCTAAATGACAAAACTCCTTGGACAATAATCCTATGCGCACCTATTTTAAGTCTAGTCTTTATTATTTCTGGTATTACTAAAAATGACCTAAATCTTCATAAGATTTATTTATGGTCCTCTACTTGAGTCAATAAAACTTTTAATATCAAAATTTCCTCTTTGATTAATTAATATTTCTTTCAAAGAAAATGCTCTTTTTGGGAAATCATCTATTTTAATGACAGGAAAGTCTAATAAAAGTCTTTTTGCTATTTTTTTATTGAATGCTTGAATTGGTACAAAAATAAGAATATCTCTTATTTGATTAAGTCTTAGTGAGGCTTTGATACCAAACTGGCAACGATCTAGTCAAACCTGTAATTCTTGAGTTTTAAGTCTAAAATTTGTTAAATGTCTTTATTTAATTTTTACAAAGCTGGGGTTTAAAACATAATTTTATAAAGTTTTTTGACTAAAGACAAAAATGTTGTCTTTATCTTATTATTGGTTGGAGTATAAGCTTAGTGTAGATCTTGCTACACTAGATTGCTCACTAGGTGGTGAGCAATTGGTTTGCAAGTTCCTCCAAATATGCCATTGATGATGATTAAGAAGAATAATGAAATTAAGGTGGGGCTTGGATTTGTTGTTGATCCGACACCCGATCAACAAGTTTTGATCAACCACTAGATGCATGGCACTTCAGTAACAAAGGAGATCCAAGGGCTAAGGCTTAAAATGCCCACTGACAGTGTCGTTTTAGGCTTTAAATGGAGTCAACGCCCAATCAGAAATGAAAGCATTAGTCGAGATAATAGTAGACTATTTTGTTGTCAATTTTTTGGTTACTTGTCCAGATTTTTTCTCCCTTTTGCCATGCTTGAAGACCAAGATCACAAATTTTATTAATGCTAGAGAGAGAAACAACAAAGCTTAAGATTATAAACTAGTATAAACCAAACAAAAAAAAATTGACACCGTAACTATGATGAATTTTTTTTTTGGAAAGAGATCCTAGCTATTAGTTACAGAAGAGAGAACCTAAAATCTCTAAACATGATAGAATAAAAGTGATGAAAGCAGAGAAGAAAGCACTAAAAAAAATTAAAAATAATAGAAATAAATGTAGCTCTAAAACCCTAGTTATAGTGGAGAGAAGAAGGGAAAAATAAAAGAAAAAAAAAATCAAATTTGAAAGAAAAAACCCCAAAAAGAAAAAACCCCAAATTTGATGCTATGTTGTGAATGAGTTTTGGGTTTCTTTTTATTCTTCTTCACATACAAAGCATATCAAAATCAAAACCCAAATAAGAAAAAAAAATCCAAATTTGATGCCAATGTTGCTTCTTCTTCACATTTGTTTATACAGCAAAGATTCAAGATAGAGAAAATGACAAAGTGAGCCGGGTTCTTCTTCACATTTAGTGCTTAGCCGTGGAGGTGGGGATGCTCAGTCTTGGAGGTAGGTGTGTTTAGAGAAAGAAAGTGAGTTGGTGAGCCATGCATATAGGTGGGGGATGATCAGCCATAGAGGTGGGTGGGGTTAGAGAGAGAAAGTGAGTTGGTCGGCTATGGAGGTGGGGGTTGATCAGCCATGGAGGTGGGTGGGATTGGAGAGAGAAGGTGAGTCGTTGATCAGCCATGGAGGTTGTGGGGTTAGGGAGAGAAAGTGAGTGAGGAAATGGAAGGAGAAAGATTAAGAAAATGTTGATGTCCTTTGCCTTAATGCTCGTTAAGGTATTTTTTAAGCCAAAACGACTCTCTTGACGTCGTTTTTATCTCCAGCCACATGATTTCTTTAATTGTTGAAGTGTCACCCATCTAACGGCCGATCAACAGCAAATCCAAGCCCAATTAAGGTGCCCTATCAATCTGTGATATTCTCTGTCTTCTTTCCTAAAAATTACACTTTGCAAACGAGCCGAGCCGAGCCGAGCTTTGGGTTGTTCAAGTTTGGTTTGGTCAAAAGTTTGATTATTTAAGTTCGAGTCGAGCTCAGGCCGAAGTTAAACGAGCCGAGCTTTGGTCTGTTTGAGCTTGACTTAATTATTTTCGAGCTTGTTCGCAAGCTATTTACGAACGGTTTGATTAATTTGCAACCTTAAATTACAATAAGGGAAAGTTAAAAATTAATGTAGAAAACTTAAAAAATGACTCCTAAATACTTGGTTTATATTGGAAATAAAAAATTCAATCCAAAAAAATAGAGTCATGAATATGTTGAGCTCAGTCAAGCCTAAATTATAAATTTTTTATGAGTCAAAACACAAGTTTTTAATGAGTTTGTTCACGAGCCTACTAACAAGCTTGTTCACGAACACAAATGAGCCAAGCCTAGGTGTGCTTGAGCTTGGCTTGTTTGTTAAACGAGTCTAAATTTAAGGCTTGGGCTTGGCTTGTTTACTAAATAAATGAACTCGAACTCGAACCGAATCCTTATCGAACACGTTTGCGAGCTGCTCGTGAGCGGCTCGGCTTGTTTGTAGCCCTAAACACATACATTCGGATTCATGCAATCAAAAGGCACGCCCCGAAGCTGGATCCAAAAATCATCAGTATCAAAAGTAATATTCTTCTCGTGCATACCTCCCTCCCATCTCTGTACGAGAATGATTAATGCTCTAGCATAAATCAATTGTCGAGCCAAACTTGACAATGTGAGCTTAAATATGCTAATTGAAAAGATAATATCTGTGCGTACGTAAGTTTTGATTTAGTGATTCATGTCTCTTCTTTAATAGAATAAGATTTTGTAAGGTTTCATCCTTCTAAATTGGAATCGATCCATTTCTTACCAACTTACTATTCCACCCGACTAACAACTAATCACTACTAAGAACAAGAAAAACCTACATGTGTACTGACCTTGCTGATCAAAGCCTGAAAATGTCTTATGGTATCTCCTTGTAATGTTATTGGGTTTTTCTTTGTAATTGGGCCTTGGCCCATTTATTGGGCAATACTAACCATCTATCATCGCTAGCCATCTATCATCGTGCTTTTGTAGTGTTGATTCATCTTTGGACTAAGGAGTTATGGACACTTCTTATGGTCTACATGGACCGTATATTTGATGCCCTAATATTAGGGCAATATATATATACGTTTATGTATTCATTTCCGAAATCTGTAATAGAACGGCAATCGACTCCTGTTACTTCTTCTTCCTTTTGCTTCACTGTTAAGAACTCGTCAATGCCGTCGCTCAGCTCTGTTTCAGAAACCTGAAAAAACAAGGGGTTGGAGTTAAAATAAGCTTAAAAGGGTATATCTTGCCTTCTCAATCTTTTCAAATCATCAGCTTGAATCTTTGGTTTTGGTTTATATATGTGTAGATGTATGTATATAAATTTAGTTTAACCTTGCTTTCTTTATCAGTAAATGAGTTTCATGTGGAACAGGGGAGAGCTTTGTTAATTAATTTTTCAAAATGTTACATTTAACTTGCTTTCTTGAAATAGTTCTTGTGCAATATCGCTTGATTCATCCCTTTACATTGTCACATTGTGTAAAATGTTGCGTTATATTTAGCCTTTGCAGAATTTGAATCCACTAACTTTGTAATTTGGCATTATGATTTAACAAGGGTTTTCATTATTTTGATTTTGAAAGATTGTATATTTGCATATATTTATTTGGCGGCTTCTCTGTAAAATATTATTATGTAATATATATATATATATATATGTGTGTGTGTGTGTGTGTGTGTGTGTGTGTTTTTTTCCATGTTTTTCCATAACATTGAAGTCTCGGGATTCATCATATATTCTCAACACTTTCACATGGTTATTCACTAGGTTTTTTATTTGTCCCCTAAGTCATTAGCGTTACCACGCTGTTCTCCATCAATAAATTAGGAATAAAAGGGTAGTGAACCTAAGTTATTCCTCCGAATATTCTTCAAATTGAAAAGATTCAAGTAATCTTTTCTGGTATATGCACCATTCAAAGCGCCCGAAAGATTAGCATACACATCCATATTTCCGCGAAGCCATGTTTCCCTCTTGTGTCTCTTTATTTTGTGCCTGCTTCTCAAGTTGCTAACAATGAGCAACTGTGGCACTAGTTTTAGGGTGCGTTATCCAACTGTGACACACAGCATGCACACACATGAAAACCTACTAGCATGGATTTGAATGACCTCCAATCTTCCTTGGATGTATCAAGTACTGATCAGATCAAGGGAAAGACTGAAGGAAGACATTCTTCTTCTTCTTCTTCTATGAGTTTTTTTTTCTTTGTTGTAATGAGCTGGCCCTTCTTTAAAAGGGTTATTATGTCCACTTTGTGACCCAAATTGGTAGTTCAATGATAATGTTCTATACTCCACATTGTAGCTTAATTCAAGTAATATGATGGAAAAAAAAAAATTAAGAGCATTTTATGGATTCAACTCAGTTACTAGGTCCATGTAACATAGTATAGGCATCCAAGTCTTAAGACCTTGGCCATTTAAAGGGTAATATTAAATAGTTCTGAACTCTTTGGAATCTCAAGAAGTAATAATAATGCCATAATGATAATCAATTTAGAACTATAGTTTGGTCAATGTTACCAGAACACGCTTTAAAATAATCTTATCTTTGATTCAATGGGATAGCTCCCACCTGTCATTTATCTCCATGTGGTTCATGATTAGTGCTCATCCTAAAATGTTTTTGGGTTTAGATCACAAAAGCAGATGTACTTTTTCTCATGCCCTTATTGATCATTGACTTCTAGTGAGAACCACCACTGTACTCTTTCCAAAAATGTATTCTTTTTTAAAATCGTTCCAAGTGATGGTTTTGATATTGGGCATTGGAATTTCCATATTGGAATAGAGGTAAGATTGACCTCTAATCTGTGGGAAAGTAACTGGACTGCACTGGTACTATGGCTCCATGACTATTGAATTATCGGTCGCCTTATCTCAATGTGCAAAAGTAAATGTTGGGATCCGCTTTGCAGCTTAAACCTATTATGTTTGTGCTGCCTGTAATGCCCTCACATTGCTGTCTGTAATGCCTATGGCTCTATGACCATTGAATTATCAGTCGCTTTTATCTCAATGTGCAAAAGTAAGGTTGGGATCTGCTTTGCAGCTTAAACTCATTATGTTTATGCTGCCTGTAATGCCTCATATTGTTTCCTGTAAAGAATGACCTCTAATCTTCCTTGAAAGTATTAAGTACTGCCCAGATCAAGGGAAGGACCAAAGAAAACATTCTTTTTTTCTTTGTTTTACTGAGTTGGCCCTTCTTGAGAAATATTATTGTGTTGATCCAAATTGGTAGTTCAATGACATTATTCTATACTCCATGGTGTAGCTTAATTCAAGTAAGATGAGACCAATTTTTTTTTTTTCCAAAGATTGTTGAATTAGATTTTGTGAATTTAACTCAGTTAGTAGATCCATGCAACATAGCTTTGGCATCTGAATCTTAGACTTTGGTCATTTAAGGGGTGATATTAGATAGTCGAACTTTTTGGAATCTTAAGAAGTAATAATGCTATCCTCGTGATAATCAATTTAGAGTTGTAGTTAGAAGTTTTGTTAGTGTTACAAGAACATGCTAGAAAATAACCTTATCTGTGATTCACTGGGGTAGTTCCAACTTTTTTTTCCCCCTCCATTTGCTCTGTGATTCTGATGATCAATGTTAGTTCTTATCCCTAAATTTTTAATTGTTTTATTTTATTTGGATTTAAATCACAAAAGCAGCACTACTTTTTCTCATTCCCCTTATTGATCCCAGACTTTTAGCGAGAACCAATGGGATTCTTTTTGAAAAAGTATTATTTTTGAAAATCCTGCCAAGTGATGGTTTTGATGTTGGGTGTTGGAATTTCGATATTGGAATATAGGTAGGATGATTATGGTAATGACATATTGATAGTGAACAACTGGTTTGGTGTTTTAAGCTGAATTGCTTCGGTATTGGAATACTGATACATTATTGAGGCTACTCGTTTAATGTTAGTGGGAAGATACTGACGCTTTATTGAGCTTGTGTTTATTGCATTGGTCTGGACTAATTATTGGCTGTTTGCTGTTTGCTGCTTGCTGGGCTTTCATTGGCCTAATCTATATGTGGAAAAATACTTGTGGGGTACCTTTTTTGCAGCTTTGACTGATGGCTGCATGCTTTCAGTTTATTTCTCATTCTTCAAAATGGCAAGATCCATTGGGATTGTTTTACAAATAAATGAAAAGGGTTTATGCCTTCAACCAAGGGTCTAGTTCTAGCAACAGGAAAATTGTTTCTTTGCATCTTTTATAACATGGACTTTAATTTTCTATTGCATTAAAAAGTTTATATTCAATGTAGAGTAACTTGATTGCACTAGTACTATGGCTCCGTGACCATTGAATTATCGGTTGCCTTTTCTCAATGTGCAAAAGTAAATTTTGGGATCCGCTTTGCAGATTAAACTTGTTATGTTTGTGCTGCCTGTAATGCCCTCACATTGTTGATAGGTTTTCCTCCATAGAGAAAGTGTAGGATTTACAATATCAAAAAATAAAGTGGTTTATTGCTATCACTGCAATACAGTTTATTTTTTCCCATTAACATTTTATATTGTACTTTTAGGTTTATTGCTTTGAGTCTTGATTGTGACAACATGCAACTGCTTTCACCCCTTTATATATTAACTATTTTGAAATGTAAAAATTGCAATTGATAGATGGAAACTGAATTAGCACACTGTTTGATACCTGCTTCAAAAAAACTAAAAAATTGCATTAGTGTTGAGGCTTCGTGAGGATCATGCCTATTCAATTTATGGTTTCCTAATCTCATTGTGCCGAAAATAACTGCCGGGATCCACTTTCCAGCTGACTAAACATATTGTTTTGCTGTCTGTAATACTCATACATCAGCTGCCTTACTCTATGCCAAAAGAATGATTTTTTTCATATAGAATTACATGGAATCTTGGGCAGCAGTTATCTTTTGTCTTTCACCAAGTCATGATTGATGTAAAAGGGCTAATTGTGAATGAGCCATTCACAATGTCTTTTTCTTCATGAAGTCATGACAAGGAGAACATGCACGTGCACACACTCACACACACACAAGTAT
The DNA here is from genome assembly GCA_017140935.1 of Hamamelis virginiana. Taxonomy (NCBI): domain Eukaryota; kingdom Viridiplantae; phylum Streptophyta; class Magnoliopsida; order Saxifragales; family Hamamelidaceae; genus Hamamelis; species Hamamelis virginiana. The sequence continues at coordinate 802,312 of JAESVK010000695.1, read as the reverse complement.
TCTTGGTGGAGAAAACAATTGTCTCTTTACGATCATATCCTCTTGTTGATGAAACAGTTTACTTTGTTTATGCGCAATGTTTTGGCAGGATTATAAATTCCATATCCTCTCTTCAAGGTATATGCTAGTTGGAGGCACGAATTTGTCTGGGATAAAGCTGGAATCAAGCAGTTTCGGAAAGTACTTAAAAGAAGCATTGACATCACTTGGAATCTGTTTAAGGTGTTTTTGGAAGCAACTTTAAATTGGGGAAAACCTCGGTCGAAGATCAGAATGATTTCCATGCTGCTGCTGAAACTTTGCAAATTTTCATGGAAAATGTTCTTTTTAAATGCTATCAAGTGTAACTAGAAGTTGAAGTAGAGTTAAAAGCACAGGAATACTCTGTTTGTTCTTGGTTTTGCTCCCTTGGTGAAAAAGTTGGGAATAGATCCGAAGTTTTTGTAAATAATTTGATATATACATATGTCAACAGGAATTCCATATTTAATGATTTATTATGTGTTTAATGAAATGATGACCTTGAATTTCAAACAAGTGTCCTGCTTCTACTCACCATGCTCTTGCTTCGGATAGGAATCTCATCAATTGATTTTGATAGGGCTCATTTAGGAGATCAGTTATGTGGAAAACAACTTAATAGAATAATTGAGAGGCTACACTGGAATTTTAGAAAGGGAAAGTATCCTAAGGACCTGTTTGAGTTAGTTTTTTCAAAAATTAATTTTGGAGAACTATCTCTCTATATTTTTTTAGAGTTTATCTTAAAACCACGTCTGCACGTATCAATAGTGGTGTCAAACTGATTGGATCAAGCATCAAACTGGTTGGATCAGGCAGGCTGGGTCCATTAAGGTATCGGTCTAATGGGCTAACGGATCGGATCATGATTGGTCCATTAAGCTATCGGATCGGGCCAGTCCATTAAGCTAAAAGGGTTGTCCAATCCGATCCATTAGACTGGTTCACTATGCTAACGGGCCAAATGAGCTAATGAATCGGATCGGATTGGGCTGGACCGGTCTAATGGATCATACTAATGGACAAGTTCAACGGATCAAATGGATCAGGCTATTAGATGGGTCTAATGGATTGTGTTAACGGATTAATGACTCGGGCTAATGAATCATAAAATTAATTAAAACATAAGTGTGTAGTGAGGTTTGAATCTAAATCCTCATGCCTTATATGCAAAGGCCTTACCATTAAGTTATGTATAACCTTATTTTTCTAAGTTGTGATATATATATTTATATTTATACTACTTATAAAAGGCCCAATGTTAAAAAACCTTTTGATCAACTAAAATGCCATCGCATTAAATGCTAATGGCCCTTTTACCCTCTTGCAATATTAATTACATGAAGTTTATCTTTAATTCATTTTTTAAGAGTCATATTTTCAATTAATTTCCCAATTCAACAAGGTGCTAAGCATATTCTTTTATTTCTTATTCTTAATATCTAAGTATAATAATTTTTACAGTGGCATTTTAAAAAACGACCATTGGATGAGATGTTCCGCTTATGTAAGACATGCATGAAAAAAATTATGTTGATCCAACAGTCATTTACTTTTAAATGCCACATTCTTGAAAAAACTATGATATTAAATTTGCATAGTTTAAACAATTTAAATGTTTTTCTCAAAAACCAACCGTCGGATCTATGTGATTTTTTGCATGCACAATGTGTTTATATGGAACATTTTATCCAACGGTCGGTTTCACAATAGTACGCTCATGTTAACATTTGTACAATATGAATAAGAACCATATGATACACAAGTTTAAACAATTTAAATGTTTTTATCAAAAACCAACCGTCAGATCTATGTGATTTTTTACATGCACAATGTGTTTATATGGAACATCTTATCCAACGGTTAGTTTCACAAAATAGCACCCCCATATTAACATTTGTACAATATGAATAAGAACCATATGAGAAGAACCATATGATACAAGTTTAAACAATTTAAATGTTTTCTCAAAAACCAACCGTCGGATTTATGTGATTTTTTCTATGCACAATGTGTATATATGGAACATCTTATCCAACGACCAATTTTACAAAATAGCACATCTATGGTAACATTTGTACAATATGAATAAAAACCATATCATACACAGCTTAGATGAAACAAACATAAGTAGTTTTTGTTATAATGGATAAGGTCAACTCACCTTTAATAATTTTTTTCACTTTATTTAGTTGAATTTCATATTAACAAAATTTTCTTTTAGAGTACTTTTATTTGTAATTGATAAAAGACAAATCTCACTGTTTGTTTCTCTCTTTATTCGATAAAAGTTATTGTTATTTTTTTTTTAATATTCAAAACACTAAAAAAATAACAAGCTTTGTTGATGCCTTGTTGAATTAGGAAATTAATTGACAATATGACTCTTAAAAAAGGAATTAAAGATAAAATTCATGTAATTAATATTGCAAGAGGGTAAAAGAGTTATTAACATTTAATGCGAGGGCATTTTAGTCGATCAAAAGTTTTTTCAACATTGGGCATTTTATAAGTAGTATAGATTTATAAAAGAATATAAAATAAGGTTAAATATTATATATCACAATTTAAAGAAAATAAGATTATATATAGCTTAGTGGTAAGGCTTTTGCATATAAACCATGAGGTTCTAGGTTCAAACCTCTCTACATGTATTAATTAATTTTATGAAAATGAATAGGGATCGGACTTATCGGGCCTAACGGATCGGGTAGGCTCGAACCGGGCTTCGAAGCCATTTAATGGTCACGGATTGGGCCGGCCCATTGGATAGAAAACATTAGCCCAATCCGTTCACTTATCAACCTTCAAGTCGTTTAAAAGTGATTTTAAATTGATCTCTTACATCAAATGAAATTTTGAGTTTTAAAAGTGATATTAAAAAAATTAATGCAAATGAATCACCGCAAGACAGTTCGAATCCCTCGAGATAATGAAAACCAGGTGACAAAGTTCAAATTGCCTCAATTAAGAGAACTTTTTAGTGAAATAGGTCAAGTAAATATAATCCTAACAATAGAAAGCAAACAGCAATGATAAAACGAAGTAGAACAATAAATAATTTAGAGAAAAACAAATTGAAATAATATTAATCCAATAAAATTATCGTTGGTACGGCTTAAACTATCCTCAAGCCTGATTGAACCTCAATCATACCTTCAACTATGGTATTCCTGTGTTCTCTTATATAAATAATTATATAATAAAAGTCGTTTTACATAAAGATCTGTACAATTGGGTTAATTTCTCTGTTTTAAGAAATCTGTGCAGATTGTACGTTGTGACAGCATCGCTTATGAAGCCGTGATGACCGTCGGGCATTAAATGAGCATTCGGAAAAGATCAAGCTAGATTCATTGAAGTGCGAAGAAGTCTGCAAGGAATTTCTGCAAGAAAAGTCAAAAGGCCACGTGTCTATCGATAGCCAGGATGCGCTATCGATAGCGCCTCTATCTATCGATAGCGCATCTTCGCTATCGATAGAAGTATGGCGGCTGCGGGCTTCTTAGATATTTTGGATATTTTCGAGGGCATTGTTGTCATTTTCATTTTCCTTCTATAAATAGAAGTGTATATGCGACTTAAAGAGGGTTCATGACTTTTGCTCTGAATCATTACTCTGCTATTTTAATTAGACTTAAAGTTACAGTTTAATTTCGCATTTTATTCGGCAGTTTACTTTTTCAGCAATTTCCGATTTCTGCAATTTTTCTTTCAATGCCTGGCTCAATTCTCACTTGAGGATTGTTCTTTAAATATTCAGTCTTACTTTCAGTACTTTACTTTTCTGCTATTTTCCCTTTTTATGCATGGCTCAATTCTCACTTGAGAATTGTTCTTTACTTTTTCTGTCATTTTCTTTATTTACTTAAGCCCTTTTCTTTATTTATTTCAGCTCTTTTCTTTATTTATTTCCGCCATTTTCTTTATTTATTTCTGTCATTTTCCTTATTTCTTCAGTCATTTAAATACTGCTTTTATTTTATTTTTCCATCCCGTGAACCCTTAGGTTGCGTTTGGTACGCGGGTTAGGAATCTCAAGCCTGGGAATGTCTAATCGGGGGGTTTGGGTTTGGGTTTGTAAACTTTGTTTGGAATGTTGGGGTTCAGGATTAAGATGACTGGGCTTCAAGCCTGACCTGTGTTTGTTTGGACCATAGGATTACAGCAATTATTTTTGAAATTACAAAATTACCCTTCATTGTTTTATATATATATTATATATAATCTGATATATATATTATATATATTAAAATCTGATAATATTTGATTTATATATAATCTTATATATATATTTATAAAAA
>JAESVK010000695.1:703578-734897 GCA_017140935.1 Hamamelis virginiana | reverse complement strand
TCACATAGACAATTTAGATTGCATTTAGGACATTTTTCATGCATTGTATGCATTTGTTTATTGCATTTTTGTGTATTTTCCAGAAATTCCAGCATGCATTGTTTAGTGTTTTAGGTGTTTAGACTAACCTAGGATTAGCTAGAAACCCTAGGATTAGGGGGATCATTTGATCCCACTTAGGATTCTTTGTGTTTCGAAAGGAATTCTAAGTTCATTGGGAATCTACTAATTTATGAATTATTTTCTAAAAAGAATTTCAAACTAATAAAAACTCTCGAAGATAGAGTATTGGATGAGATAGAATGTTAATGATAGAATAGTTCATTACAATAGAAGAATCCTAAGGTAAACGAACTACGTGGACTTTGATTCTTATCAAGCAATTGGTAAGGTACGTAGGCAGTCAATAGGGCGCAAGTCCAATCTTAGGTTGACTCTTGTCTCCTAAGATCATTAGGTTTCTTTGATTCTTTTTTTTTTATTATTATTATCTATTATTTAGTATTATCTACACTATTTTCTTGATTGATTAGATATGATAGGTTGTTTTGATAAGCTTTTGAATAAGCCCAATAGTAATTAGGAGACCTTTAATTAGGGCGAGGTGGGTGCCTACAAGGAGTTCCTTGGAACCTTCCCACTTGGTAACCTAGCCCCCGAATCCAACTTTGATTCAAAGACCATGCTTTTCCAAAATATGGGGTCAATGTTTTATTGAAAATAAAACTATTTTTTGTGGTTTCCTTATTCCCTAAAAAAAAGGTGGCGACTCCCAGTTTTTTGCAAACTCTTATCCTTTTTCAAAAATCCAATCTTGAGTGGATAATAGAGAAGGATAAACGTGGATAATAGAGAAAGATAATAGAGAAGGATAAATCGAGACAGATAATGAATAATTCACAATCCACTCAAAACCCCAAAGTGAACGAGAGGCCTCCCGATCAGGTTGGCTGGTTCACAGCCGCCACATGACACGTGTTGGCATTTAGTAATCAGGTCATGCTTCACCATGCTTGGGTCAGTTGTCAGGGCCGTCTCGTAATCATTTCGAATGAAGAGGTGGTTTCTAGCTGTCCTTATCGAGTGATGTAGACTGATCGAGTGGTACCCGACAGGTCGGGTAGAATCAAACAGATCGGGTATCACCCGCAGGATCGGGTAATCAAGCCCCGACCAGACACGTGTCGAGCCACGAATAAGTGCGGATTTTACCCTCTTCAGACGTATTTACATTTCGGTGCTGATATCAAGTGTTTGCTTATTTCAAATTTCTGTCTGTCTGGTGTGGTTCCTTGGTATTCCATTCAGCTGATTTCTTTTTTTGAATTAGAATTCCCTAAGTTGCTGTGCTGATTTAGGTCAATGATACAATTGGAACATTAGCGGGAGGTAGATACTACCACCCAGATGTCATTGCTGCTGTGATCCTGGGTACTGGAACAAATGCAGCATATGTTGAGCGGGCACATGCAATTCCTAAGTGGCATGGTCTTCTACCCAAATCAGGAGAGATGGTTAGCAGTTTCCGAAAATTTGTCACCTGTTATTATTAATTCTGATACAAACATATTCTTTTTTAAATGTCTCTTTTCTTGCAATAGAAATTTTATCTGAGATTAGATTTGGAGCATGAACTATAGTGTAAAACGGCATTTTTTCTGTTTGACTATAGGTTATCAATATGGAGTGGGGTAACTTCCGGTCATCACATCTTCCACTAACAGAATATGATCAGGCACTGGATGTTGAAAGCTTAAACATTGAAAGTTCTGGTATGTATTTGGGAGGTATTGTACGCAGATTCTTGTGCAGGATGGCTGAGGAAGCTGCCCTTTTTGGTGATACTGTTCCACCAAAATTGAAAGTTCCGTACATATTAAGGTTTGCAATTATGTTTGAATAGCATAAATGTTTTAACTTCCTCAGGATGCCATGCCTACTTGAATTTTTTTTGTGTGTAAACCATATAAATTTTCTGCATCAATAAGGTCTTATTGTGTTTGCATTATATAGATATAATGTGCATTGATTTTGTGATGGATTAGAGCTTGCAGAACTGTTACATTGTTATTGTAAAATATGCAGGACTCCTCACATGTCTGTGATGCACCACGACACGTCTTCTGATCTGAAAGTGGTTGGGAGCATGTTGAAGGATATCTTAGAGGTATAATATTCTGTTCATGCTGTTGCCCGAAGTTATAATTATGTTATTTGGCCTCACAATTTATTTTCAATCTTTCTCCTCATGCTCTATACTTAAGTCTGCATTAGAAAAGGTCAAAAAAAAAAAAATTGGGAACGAAAACACAAGAAACCAGTGATGACTTCCCATATTTCTACTCCAAGGACATTTATTTGTTAAGATGAGGTGTTTTATCAAGTTGGAAAACTTTCTTTGTAGAAACATGCAAATTTTGCTGAGTGCAACAGAAACTAGCACTTTTTAACGTGAACTTTACTACATGACAGCAGATATGATTGTATGTTTTTTTTTTCCTGTTCGTGTTAGATACCTAATACATCACTGAAAACAAGAAAAGTTGTTGTTGAGCTCTGTGACATTGTTGCCACGCGTGGTGCCCGCCTATCTGCTGCTGGGATCTTAGGCATCCTCAAGAAATTGGCAAGAGACATGGTGAAGGAAGGGGAGAGACAGAAATCAGTGATCGCATTGGATGGAGGGTTGTTTGAGCACTATACTAAATTCAGCAGCTGTATGGAGAGCACTCTCAAGGAGTTGTTGGGAGAGGAAGTGTCTGAGAGCATTGTGATCGAGCACTCCAATGATGGCTCGGGCATTGGAGCTGCTCTCCTGGCAGCGTCTCACTCCCAGTACCTTGAGGATTGAGGAATCTTGCTATGGTTAGAGCCAGGGAATACATTTCAGTTTCTGTATATTGTCCTTTTCCCCACTTTTTTTTATTCATGACTTCCTTTGGATCATTTAGTGCTTTTCTTACCTCCTAGTTCAAAAGGGTTGTGCCTGCGCATCCTTAATTTATGGTCTTTCAGAGCATATATAACTGAGCAGCGAATCAAATGTGCGGTTGGAGTGCCTGGAATTGGCCACAAGCGTTTATGCTGCAGCCTGTTCATTCTGCTCCCTTCAAGGGGAGTGTTTGTTACAATTTCATTTTCTCCTAAATTAGAGAATAAAATGGAGATGTAAACTGTTCTTTTGAGTGGTTACTTTCGGCTGAACACTCTATTCTCTATCGCAAATAAAACAGGATTTTATGGGTCTTTTCAATGTGGATCGGAATTTAGATCAATTTGCAATTTTTCTGGAGTTTTGGATGATTCTCTCTCTCTCTCTCTCTCTCTCCCCTTCTTCTTCTTCTGAATTGAATGTTCATATAAAATAGACGTTGAAGGAATGAACAGGTAATTGTGTACTCTGCAGCTATGGTGAAGGTAGCAAGAATTAAGCACCTCAAAAGTTTTGAGCAGGACCCAAATACAGAAAGCAGGACGGTTTTGGCCCTTTGCTTCATTTTTTATTTTTATGGTACAGGATAATAAGAGCTTCATAATATCCAACAAAGATAAATAAGTAACAATTCATCAAGCTCAAACCCAAGACCTCACCCTTAGAAGACAGCCCTAGTTCTAAAACAGTAACTATTTATTCTAGCCCAGCGTAATATTAAATCCTATCCCTGTCCCTGCCCAAATTGTTGCAAAACTTGCACAACCTCCTTCATGGAAGGCCTGGAAGAAGGAATTGTGCTAGTACAAGAGAGCCCTAGTTCGAAAACACTAACTATTTGATTCAAGTAACAAGGTTTCTTAATAGACGCATCCAAGGCATCTACTATAGGCTTGCCTTCAATGTGATCCGACGCCCATTTAGTGAGATCTGTATTTCCGTCTCCAGTGATAGCTTTTCTTCCTGTTGTGAGTTCCAGTAGGATAACTCCAAAGCTATACACATCGATCTTCTCACTCATTCTTGTAGTATGATCATACTCTGCAGTCCAAGTAATAAACAACACAACTTTAATGAATTGAAATGAAAATATTCTATTCCACTACTACTAAAATCCAAAGGTAGCTTAATTTGTTTGGCCATCATTGTAAATAATTTTTGAAAATTCTCTCTCTCATCCATGATGAGTAAGGAACTGCAACAACCTATTGGGAATGTCTCTTGTGGCTGTGAGTTGATAAAATTCTTTTGGTTTCAAAAGGAAAAAGGAAAGAATCCTAACCCCCTTTATATAGAAAAATAATTTGCGACTAGTAACATATACCTGGAGCTATGTACCCAAACGAGCCGTTCTTAACTGAGGTTGAAGTGGCTACTCCTTGCTTGATCAACATCTTAGCTAGACCCAAATCAGCAATTTTAGCATTGAACTCACAGTCCAACAAAATATTGCTTGATTTCACATCACCATGAATGAAGGGTGGTGAGCAGTCATGGTGCATATAACATAGCCCCTGGGCAGCTCCCACTGCAATCTTCAGCCTCTTTGGCCAGTCCAAAACCACGTATTTGGTTGATGAACTCGATATGCTTGTAGGTCTCTTTTTAACGAGGAGCCAATGATCCAAGCTAACATTTCCCAAATACTCGTACACAAGAAGCTTCAAATTCTCTCTCTCTATATAGCATAACAACTTCAGTATGTTGGGATGCTGAATCATGCCCACTTTCTCAACTTTTGCTTGGAATTCTTCCTCAAGCTCGTAGTCTAATTTTTTGTCATTCCAAATCTTTTTCACAGTAACTTGTTCGCCTGAGCTATTTTCAGCAATGGTTTCTACTTTACTTGACCAACCGCTTCCAATCGCGTTATCTTCTGTCAAGCTCTCCACAATGTTTGATTCTGTAAAATTCAATGTCCTCCGGAACGGGATGAACTTCCATGTCGAATCGGGTTCATGTTTTCGCCTCTTATATGTTCTGATCATGAAGAACATGAATAAGAAAGCTGTTATGAAGATCGCTGCCACAACACTTAAAATCACAGCAAAAAATCGAATCGAAAACTTGCTAGATTATTTAGCATTAGAACTGCAGATATTTTTCAATTGTTGGTTTTCTTTTTTTTTCAAAATTGTTTTTTATTTGAGAAAATTAAAATTTTGATTTTTCAGAAATAAAAATATAAAATTTTGTTTTTTTTTTTTTTAATTAAAAAAATATCTTAAAAGTATGTTCCAAATGATGTAACAGATAAACCGACATTCTCTTTCTTAGGAAACACACCTTTTGATAATATATGAAAGTCTCGAAGTCATTTGTCTCAGTGGCAGGGCTAAGGACTTACAAATTCTCATGGTCCCGTATTCGACTCTCACTAGCTGTTAATATCCGGGCCACGGACCGCAATGCGCAAACCTTGTTTTGAAAGCCTTGTTCGGGGTGCAGGATTTAGTCTGGTACGCGCAAGCTGGCCGGATACCTATATATCAAATAAATAAATAAAATTAGAATAAATTATATTAAAATATATAGCATTGCACTTTTGCGTAGTGATGCTTAGTCAATTAAGGACCCGTTTTTCATTTGCCTTTTTAAAAAAAAAAAAAAAAAAAAACTTACTATTGGAGAATTATCTTTTCACACATATCTCTTTAGAGATATGCTCAAATTATGTTATCACATAATGGAATTTTCATATTAGGAGTGGTTGTGGTAGCCACTCCTAATATGAAAATTTTGCCAACCATCCTCGAGTCCCTCAAGTCGTTTAGAAGATATCAAATCTCTTAAATCAAGTAAAATTTTGAACTCCAAAAATGATTTTAAAAAAAAAAAAAACAGCTAATACAAAGGGCCCTAAGTAAGGTGATTATCATATCTCTTAAACCATTAGACAACTTTAGTTGTTTAATTACTTATCTTTATCACACTTTCACGTGTTCATATTCAATTTTAGTATACAAAATCTTGCATAAACTATAAAGTGAGTTTACTCGTGAGAGTTTTTTTCTCCCTTCAAGATGTCTCACAATGCGGGTAGAAAATTAAAGAGAGGCCTCGAAACGGTTAGTTAGGGAGTATATTATAAAGTGTATTTAACACAAAATTGCATCAAGTGATCTCTGTAAGAACAGTTATAAAATAAATTTTAAAAAATTAATAAAATAATTAGATACTTTTCTTATGTATATCATGCCTACAAAAAATTATAGTAATTTAATGACCAGTTTTTTAAAAATGTTACTGTGAAAAACTATGTTTTTTTTTTTTTTTTTTCAAAATGTAGCTAGCTATTTTTTCATAGTTGATTTTTCTAAAAGCCAACCATTGGATCATTGTGATTTTTGGTAGGTATATGTATACATAAGAGGTGTATCTTATCAATCGGGCGATTTTTCAAAATCCATTTTGCAACTAGCCCTACGGAGTTCTATAAGGATATTAGTGAATTTTTATGATTTTTCTCAATATATTTTAATTTTTATGAATTATTTTTTCTATATAGTAAATAAAATTCATAATAAATAGCATAAACCAGAGAAATTTTTTAAGCTGTCTCCTCTCATTTGAACTTAGCTCTACCCATGCTTCAACCAAAAAGAACCCAGAAAAATCAATTCTTTTCTATTTTGAAAGCTCTTGATTTTTCTTTTTTCCTATATATTTCTTCAATGCTTTGTTTGGTCTTATGAGAAACGATAGGAAAAGAAACGAAAATACTTTAAAATCTTATAGCAACCACATCAACCCAAACGTAGAAACTTTAACGTCTTCACCAACAAAATTTGATATTCCTCTCTGTATATTGTTTAGTGCTCTATTTGGCTCCTAAGAAATCATACAAAAAGAAATCTTTAACCCGAACCCATTACAAAAAAAAAAAAAAAAATTTGCAAGAAATCAAAATTTGTATTATGTAGATTTTCTTGATATTCTGTTTGGTTTCCAAGAAATCATTGGAAAAGAAACCTCACAACAGCCACTTAAAATTTTGAATCGCAACCTGTTACAAAATATTGTAAGATTACATTTCTTTCTTCTTTTTTTCCCATTATTTTCACGTGAAAGTTGGAGTAAAATTTCCTTCGTTTTACCTTTTGTTGTAATGAGTTATTTGACACCTCAAATGAAATTTGTCATTTGTGCCATAATTTACTTTTCGTTCAAAAAGTGAAAAAAGTAAAAAATATAGTATAAATGTATTAGTGCACATAAATGTTAAAATTTAATATTTATGTCATTTGATACTATTTAGAGTATCAAATTTTGACAATTTTGATATTCTACATCAAATTACATTAATATTGCGAGCATTCCCTCCGAAACAAGGCTTTGCATTGTCGTTTAATCCAAGCAGATCTTTTTGGTCAAATGGCGTGCATTGATCATCCAGCAAATGCTGATTATTAGATCATGTAATTGCAGTTCGATTTACAACATTCCAAGGCTGTTTCTCTGCCGCCAATCAGCCCCAGAACAAGAAGCCGACCCAATCGATGGCCGCCAGGAGATTTGGCTCCGCCTGTATTTTCCCTGTTCGTGGAAACGATTATCCTGATGGGGTATGGCACTGGCGGATCCAGTGTATGACCAGTGCCCACTCTCAAATTTAAAAAAAAAAAAATTTATTAGGTATTTATAAATTCAAAAAATATAGATTTGCTAAAGTGTTCACCCTCATTTTTGTTTTAAATCTTTATCTACTTAACTACGTTATAAAAAAAAAATTAAGGAAGATAAATCTATCAACAATTATATCAAATACCCTAAACAATCCAAAATTATAGCATTTACCACAAATAACAAACAACCAAATAACACAAAAAAAAAAAAAAAAAAAAAAAAAAGGGCTTTTGTTTATATAAACAATGTATTTTGGCTTTTGGCCTTTTTTTCTATTATATATATTAAAGTTTGAAATCAAAATACAAAAGTGCCCACCCTGAATGGAATTTCTGGATCCGCCCCTGGGGTATGGGATTTTTTTTGGCTGGTTTGATTAAGGTGTGAAGTACTGTCTGGGTTTGGGTTTGATTATCTGTGTTCATATAAAACCGCTCTCTTTCAAACAGCGGTTATTTCTGGTACCTAAAACAGCGGTTTTTACCTACGTGACCACTTTGACCGAGTCAGAGTGCCATTTTCTCAAATATTTTTTGGAGAAGGCCACTCTCCCATATATATTTTTTTTTAAAAGGCCAATTTAAAAAAAAAAAAAACTCGTTTTGCCGAGAACATGGGAGTTTGGATTTGTTGATGATGATGCGATAGGTGATCAATACGATATATTGATCATCGTTGGATGGTCGACATGTGTTTAAGAAAGGAAATTCAATGGTTGACATAAAAAAAATTCATAGATCTGACAGGTGATCCAAAACACACCAATTTTGGGTCTTTCTTATGTGAGTCATTGGATCATCTTTCTTGCACGTATCAGCCATCCAACGGTGATCAACAGGTATTGATCACTTGTCAGTATCAATAGCAAATCCAAACTCAAAATACAATACTTTCATTTTTTTTTTTTTTCCAAAAGTAAGTGAAACTGCAGTTACAGTTTCAAGATTCTAATTTTTTGAATATTTTTTCTATTTTTCAAATAAAAAGAAAATATGAGAAAATATGAGAGATTTTTGTTTTTAGTTTTTTGGTTTTTTTTACCCCTTAAAACCAAACTCCATCTCTTGAAACCGTAGTTACAATTTTATTCTAATTTTTTTAAAACAAAAAAACAATAAATCACTTATATAAGTTAATTAAAAGTAATATTGTAAGTTCTAGAAGTGCACGTGGAATGTAGAACATATTTTGAAATATTGACCGTTAGATTAGATACATTTATTATAAATATCATGCTCGCTAAAAATCATAGTGATCCAACAATATATTTAAATTGAATTTTAAATAACAAAAATAAAAATTAGATCGACTGCAATAATAAAAAATTTAGGAGAAAAATTAAAATTTGACAAGGGTGAGTTACTAATTATTATAAAATATATATACAAAAGTAACATTTTTAAAAAATTGAGGGGTCCACCCCTTTGCCCATGTGGCTTCTGTTGGGAGCGGAAATCCCATGAACCCGTGATAGTGTTGATAGATCATGCCACGAAAAAAATTAAATCCGAATCCTTTAACAAATATAGAAAAATCCGTACCTTGAGATCTGTCTGGATTGATCTCCAAAATCACGAACGGTTGATCACTGCTCGATCCTTCAAGCCTTCTACCGTATTCCCCAATACCAGAACATGAAGAGAGAGTGGCTCTCTTTATGCTCTCCTTGTTGGACGGCTGTCTCTAGGGTTTAGATATTTCGTCTTGCCCTAGTGGCTGCCCAACATGGCATATATATAGGCTACGGTAGGGACCCAAAAGCAAATAAGTTTCGGGCTCCTAATGTAAATATTAAAAACCTATTTACATTAATTATAATTCATTCCACTAAAGAATTATAACTGCACTCCCTAGCTTATTCGAAAATCAATTTCGAGCTCTTTGTTATTAAATACTTATTAATCTCCCCACGTTAAGATTACAGATATCCGTTGATTAAATTAAATTACTGACAATATAATTTAATCAACATCTATTAATTTCCTTGAGACCTTACACTTAACTTATTTGATATGTCGGATACATAGCTCATACAGATTCTCATTTAATATGCAATATCAGAATTCATTAATAAATAAATACTAAGGTCTATTACATAAAAACATGGCTTTTAGTATATAGCCCTAACAGCTTCGCCTATGTGACTATGTAGAAATGGAAACAGAGAGAGTAGGAAGCTAAATCCAAGGTTCACCTGATGGTTGAGAGAACAATCTCAATTCCACTAGTAGTTCACCAGCTGGTGGTGCAAACAGAGAGAGTAGGAAGCTAAATCGAAGGTGCACCTTATGGATGAGAAACTCACCACTGGTAGCTTGAATTCGCTTGTTTGGTTGTTCACTCTGCGGGTGCAATATATAGACGCAGAGAGAGAGGGGGGGGGGGGGGGAAGAGGCGAGGAAAGTTGGACAAGAATGAGAGAGAAAAAAAAAAGTCAAAAAAAATAAATTACAGAGAGAGAGAGAGAGAGAGGGGGGGAGGGAGAAGCGAGGAAAGTTGGACAAGAATGAGAGAAAAAAAAAGTCAAAAAAATTAAATTACAGAAAAGACCCTGAATCTGAAATTTGGATCGTCCTCATTGGTCCTAGGGAGTTAATCAAAAAGAAAAAGAGTGCTGTACATATTAAATTTTTATTTTATATTTAAACTGAATTAAACTGTGAAACATATATTCCAGGATAAAAGAGACTCTAGCCGTACTTGACAGCTGAATAATATTTTTTTTATGCGAGAAGACTTGGAAAAAGTAAGTCCACCAAATTATACAAACCACTCAATAGAAGCTGTCCTTATCAGTGCTTATCCATCATGACGCAATTGTGCCGTTTGCTGTGATTGATGGAAAAAAAATAAAATAAAAAAGCCTTCTTGATGTAGAACAATTTTGTTTTTTAGTAAATTTTTTATTAATAATTGATGGTGAGTTAAAATTTATTTGAGATGTTTTTTGGAATAATCTTTTAAAATATTTAATATTACTGTTATTTGGCATTAATACATTAAATATTCTTAAGGCATTGTATAAAATTATTTTTTTCAATTAAATTTAATTTTAAATTTGTTATAATAAAAAAGGGCAATTTCCATGAATAATCCCAAGTTTTCAAAATATTACGCCTACGAACCCGATCCAAAAATAATTACGGATATACACCTATTACTGTTTTTTTGAACGAAATTACCCCTAAAATTGAAGTTTGACCAATTTTGTAAAGAATCACCAATTTTACACGTAATCCCCAAAAATAAACTAAATACCCAATCACCAATTTATCTAACAATCACCAATTTTGTTAAGAATCCCCAATCAACTTTATGTCACTTCAACAATTAATGCTGGTCATTCAATGTCCCTCGAATTTTTTATTAATAAAATTATTACACATAATCACCAATTTAACACGTAATCCCCAATTTTATTCGAAATCCCCAATTTATTACAGAGTCCCCAATCACCAATATTTCACGGAATACCCAATTTATCATAGAATCCCCAATACCCATATTTGCACAGAATCACCATATTTACACATAATGCTCAATATTAAACAGAATCCCCAATCACCAAATTTATACACAATCTCCAACTTTTCTAATAATCCCCGATTCCAATATGTCACATCATGCTTGTCATTCAATGTCCCCCTACAAAAATTATTACACATAATCACCAATTTAACACGTAATCCCCAATTTTATTCGAAATCCCCAATTTATTACAGAGTCTCCAATCACCAATATTTCACGGAATACCCAATTTATCATATAATCCTCAATACCCATATTTGCACAGAATCACCATATTTACACATAATCCCCAATTGTAAACACAATCCCCAATCCCCAAATTTATACACAATACCCAACTTTTCTAATAATCCTCAATTTCAATATGTCACATCAAGTATGTCATTCAAATTTTTTTAACAAATCCGTACAACATTTTGACCATTTCAATGGTTTATTTGTAAATACCCATATGAGTGGAGGGTATTTATGTCCAAAAAAAATATTTCTGTAATTAGTGTTGGATCTGGTTCGTAGGCGTAATATTTTGAAAACTTAGGATTATTCATGGAAATTGCCCTAATAAAAATGATTAGATATTTAATTAAAATTATTCTAATAATGTAAGATATTTTTGTGACATTCTCAATCACTTTCTTTTTCTTCAACTGAGTGCAAATTTCTGTGAATTTCACGATAGGTAGATGCATAACTAAATTATTTAGCTCAATTTTTAGCTAAACTATATTTTAAATGGCCAAAAAATTAAAAATTAGATATAACTTTGAGAATTTTTAGTCTTAATTTGAAAATGAATGAATAAATAGTTAAGAATTCAATTGAAAAATATTGATCAAGTGTGGTGCATAGGACACATCAATCTCAATCATCCTTGACAGTACGTGCATATCACGTATAGTCATAATCATGTACCGCATTTATGGTACATACCGTATTTATTTTTAAATTAAAAAAATATTAATAGTCACTATTTAGAGCTATTATTAAAAATGATAAAAAAATTTATATAATTTCTACTTTTTTTCAAAAAAAAAATTTGAAAAAAAAAAAAGAAACAAAAAAAGAAAAAAGGTGAAAGATACAAATGACGATTTCAAGGACTCTCTTTAAATTTATACCCAACGTGTGTCAGATGATCTCTCTATAAAAGGCAGGATAATTTTAGTCGGCCAAAATTTTATTTGTAATTGACTTTGCTTGACGTAGCTATTGACGGGAAGAGGCAAATTTAGAATAAATTTTAAAAAATTAACTATGAGATTAAATATATTTTTAAAAAATTGACTATTAAATATATTTTTATGTAAGTATATAACTTTTAATTTTAATATTTGAAATAGATGCAATTTAATCCTAAATTTTAAGTGATCTTTTAGCATTTAACATAAATTAGATTTATTTTAAATGTTAGAATTAATTAAGTGCATTGATATATATTAGTCATATATATATATATATATGGACCGACATCCTTACGGCAACAAAACCATCCTTGTAATTGTATTTCAATATGAACATATATAAGGTTAAATCAACACCTATTGATAAGGTGTTAGGATGCTTCCATGTAATGGTTTAAGGGATCCAAAGATCATCCTTTGTTTGTCTTGATTTGGATATTAAAGGATAAATTTTTTTGAGCAATTTCCTATGTTTCTTACTCACTTTTTGAACAATAATCATGGTGATCAAACCGTCAATTTTTTAAGAAATGTAATTGTGAATATTTTGTTCTTTGAAATATCATCATTTTTTTAATGATCAGTTTTTTTAGAAATTGATTGTTGAATCGCTGTGATTTTTGGCAGTCTTGATATACATAAGAGGGGTCTCTAATCAAATGATCATAGTTTTAAAATATATTTTTAAAATTATTATTATTATTATTATTTTAAATAGTTACAAATTTTATTGGTGTCGAGTTTTCTTTGCATGCAAGATCTCTAATTTATAAGGTATGCTCCTTCAATGACTAACTATTTAAAGTAGAATTAATTAATGAATTTATAGCTATCATTAAAATTCATCTATCAAACATTGCTTGCCCTTTCACTGTATAAGAAAAATCAAAACGTGGAGAAGACGTTCTTATTTATTTGAAATAAATAGAAAGTATGAAGACTTATAGAGGGAAAAGTCTTTTTTTTTTTGGGACTAATATAGAAGTCTATTATATTTCAAAACATATGTGATATTAATAAATATGTACGGATACATTTTTATATGTTTGAAATTGAAACGTTTTTAAAATAAGAAAAAAATTATTAATTGTACTTTTGTATCCGATACTTTGAAGTGTTTTTCAATGTGGTCCTTATACTACTTTCTTTTTTCTTTTTCTTTTTCTTTTTCTTTTTTTTTTTTTTTATAATTTCATATATGTATAATTTTAAAATTTTCAATTAAGGGCAAATTGAAGACAGAGATTAAGTAAGTACATGGACATAAATTTGATAAGGATTAGGCGGTAGATACATAGATCCTAATTTGCAAACATGTTGGAGATAAAAACTAAAAGTTGAGTCAAATTAGATACTGAGAAAAATACAATTTGTTCCCATGAACTACAAATGTGTTACACATTGCTATCGTACGCTTTTAATTGCAACACATTGTCTTCCTATAATTTCAAAATGTAACAAATAATACTTTTATGTTTGTTGACCGAGAATGGAACAAATAGATAGTGGTTGACACGGGCCTATTTTTGATTGCAGAAATCAGATTATATCATTACATTCGTTTGTCCTCCTATAGTTTCACTATTAATTTTCCATCACTAAGATTTTATTAATGGTATGTCAACCAGAAATAGGTTTGTCAACCATTATTTTTATATTCCATTGCCAATCAATAAACATAAAAGTATTATTTGTTACATTTTGAAACTATAAAGAGACAACTCGTTGAAATTAAAACCATAAAAAATAATGTAAATATATTTTTTCCTCAGATATTCTTATTCAATTCGTGCAAAAATAATGAAACCTAATCTTAATTGTAAGAATAGAAAAGGACGGAAAGAGCTAAAAAATCAAAAAATATTAATAAAAAAAAAATTAATTTATATTCCTTCCGTCCCATAAAAATAGGCCTCTTCCAAAAAAGACACATATTAAGAAAATTTATTAATGCATTGATTTGTGATTTTTTT
Source organism: Hamamelis virginiana (assembly GCA_017140935.1). Taxonomy (NCBI): domain Eukaryota; kingdom Viridiplantae; phylum Streptophyta; class Magnoliopsida; order Saxifragales; family Hamamelidaceae; genus Hamamelis; species Hamamelis virginiana. The sequence continues at coordinate 720,657 of JAESVK010000695.1, read as the reverse complement.
TATTTTTTATTTCCAAAACTACCATTTTTCTACAATTGCATTTGGTGTCATATCAAGACATTTTTGGAATAATAAAGAGTATAATATGAAAAAGTTAAAAGAAATATAATTTGACTTTTCAAAATGGGCTATCATTTTGGGACAACCAAAAAAGAAAGAAGGCCTATCTTTGTAGGACGAAGGGAGTATTACTTTTCTTTTTTTGATAAGAGGAACCCATAATAGACTTTAAAAGTGTACGTTCACCAATGTAAGTAGAACAAACACATACATAATTTTTTTTTTTTGTAATGCGTGAAAACTCTACAATAAATACACAATTACTCCATCCGTCCCATAAAAATAGACCTCTTCCAAAAAAACATGCATATTAAGAAAACTCATTAATGCATTGATTTGTGATTTTTTTTATCTTTTATTTTCAAAAGTATCTAATTGTATTTGGTGTCATGTCAAGACATTTTTGAAATAATAAAGGGTGATACGGAAAAGTTAAGAGAAATATAATTTGACATTTCAAAATGGACTATTATTTTAAGACAAAAAAAAAAAGACTTATCTTTATAGGACGAAGAGAGTATTTTTAAAATAACACATCCAATAAGGATGTGGAGTTATCTCCACCAAACCATGATTCATACTGTTACTTACTTTAAACTCTAAGGCCCGTTTGGATTGGGGGAATCAAATAGGTCGGAATGGAATCCGATTCCATTCCCAAGCTAGCATGGAATGGAATTAGAAATTTATTCCATATGAAGCGTTTGGATACTGACTAGAATTAGGGGTCGGAATGACTGTCCATTCCATTTCCTGTGTTTGGTAGTGACGGGAATGGAATGAAATTTTCTGTAATTTTCCAATTTGACCCCTTTACTAATGAACAGTCATATTCTCCGAACATATAAACTGCCTAACGAATTCACTTTCAATAAGAAGAAGAAATCAAAAGTTCACATACTACTACCACCAACCAGAAGCCAAAAAGTAAATAGTAAGAAAGATCCCAAATATCCTACTGAAAAAAGAAAAAAAAAAAAGGCATGATGATTCCCAAATATCCTACTGGTTTCAAAATCTCTATAAACAAAAATCAAAATCCAAACCTCAACTTTTCTCAAAAACTTTCGTTAAAGAAAAATAATCGCCTAAACAATATCTCCCAAAAAAAAAAATTTGCTTTACAGTGATAGGAGAACCAGTGTTGAGAACCCTCTGACCACGCACAAGCCCTTCAGTCCCATTCATAGCAATTGTCCTCACCATTTTCTCACCCAAATGCTATGCAACCTCAAGCACCAATCGGATCGAGTTGTCCAGCACCTCCAGAGCCGTCAAGATCGGCGGCAAACCCTCTTTGAATCTGACATCGACGACGACACCAATCACCTGACACACTCATCCGATCGAGCCGGGGCCCGTAAACTCATCGGTAATCTTATTGCTAGGACCAGCAGTTGACTTTGCCGGAGGAGCCGACGGAGACGCCGCTGTGGAGGTAGCATAGTTGACTACGCGAGTGAGAAGAAAGCCCATCGGCGGAGCTCCGACGTCAGCGTGGGCTTCGACGGCAGCAGGGGTTGATGGGGGCAGGGCTTCCACAGTCTGGGCTGCTGGCTTGAGAGAAGATGAAAAAACCCTCTAACAATCGTGTTTATGTATCGTGTTTTGAGGGTAAGTCCTGTCTTTTTTGATTCCGCCCCACACTCAATAATCACATTACCAACCCCCCTGCCGGCAATGAGATTCCGCCTATGAGGAGGAATTCATTTCGGCTCATTCCCTGTGATTGATTCCATTCCGTGCTCAAGAAGACATCCAAACAGAGCCTTATGGAATCCATTCCCATTCCAGGCGGTCATTCCTAGATCCAAACGGGGCCTAAGTCCATGAAGAAGAATAAAAAAGGACCACGATTCATACCGTTACTTACTTTAAACTCTAAGTCCATGTCCAAGAATAGAAAACGACGGAAAGAGCTTAAAAGGAAAAGAAATAAAAAAATAATAATAATAAATTATATAATTAAAATAACACATCCAACAAGGATGTGCAGTTGTCTCCAACAAACGAGGACTCATGCCGTTATTTTTTTTTAACTCTAAATCCAACCGTCAATTATTGGGAGCACATCAGAACACCCGCTCCCACCACAGGGGCTTGGAGGGTCCTTTCCGATAAATTAATGCGCACATCACGTTGGATTATTTTTGGGAAAATGATCAATTACCCCCTATGTAGGATCTTATTTATCAAGAAGCCCAATGAACTAGATTCTATACCAATTCCCCCCTGCAGGTCAATTTTGAAGTCAACTTTTAACTCTATTTGTCTATTATACCCCCTTCCTTCTTTTTAGCAAGTTTTTAATTTTACCATATTGATGATGGTCATTTATTTGAATTATATGTTGATAATTAATTGGATATAGTAAGTTTTTTTGAATTCAGATTGCATCATCTCAGCCGGTATCTTTTTGATTTGTTGGATATAGTAAGTTTTTTTTTTGAATTCTAATTTTGTGTCTAGATTTTGAACGGCCGAATGTCAGCCGGAGTTTATTTCATTTCTCAATTTCCGGTGTTTATTTTTCATTGAAACAAACTTTTTTCTTGATTCGAAAGTTCTTATCATTTTTTATTAATCTTAAAAGGCAGGTTATTGATTACAGGATATATTTTCCGTTTGTTCCATTTTTTCCAGGCTTTAAACATCTCCGGAGTCATTTTGATATCTCACGTTGTTCATCCTTCTACTCCGGCAAGTTTTTCTGTTCAGGTAAATCTAAGTTTCTATTTCCTTTATTCTATTTATATGTTCTCTAAGATTAGTAGATTTAAGTTAGTAACTTCCTTTACAATTTCTATTCTGTCATATTCTCAAGAACATGAATATATTGATCATTTTTTAAGATTCTTAGAATATTGATCACCTATTAGAAAACAGGGACTCAGTTATAAAAAACAGAGACCTATACCAACTCATGTATACATGTTTAAAAACAGGGACTCATATTACATGTATACATTAATAATAAATTCATATTTTCTCTTTTTTTATCACCTGACTGATTTGATCGTTCAGGTAAAATTTCTATTAATGTATACCTATAATAACCATTCACATTGGTTGGTGGGCAATCACTTTTTATGTATACATAAATGCCGTCATGTATACTTGGCATTACAAGTATACTTAAGTTACGTACAAAATTTCAATAGCTTCTTAATTATCGTTTAACTTCTTTTCATGAATGATTAGATTCTTGAGGTATTTGTATAATTATACATTTATATAATTTCACACAATTGTTCTGCCATGTATACATCGAGATTGCAATGTAAGTTATGAATTATCCAAATGGGATCATGTATACATCGTGACTGCCATGTATACATATTGAACGCAATGTAATATACAAATTGATGGAAGGGCCGGGGTTGATGTATACATTTTTTGGGCTTTCAAATTTGTTGGGATGTTTAGTTTTTTAGTTGAATGAATAACAAATTTTGGACATATCCCATTCACCCATTTCCAACGAATTTCATTGAACTAACAAATTTTTTATTTTTAAGTTGTCATGTATACATTTAGATGCTATGTGCTTTTTGATTTGCTGAAATGGGTGGATGGGCTATTTCACATGCTTGGTTTTTTGAATTTGTTTATGGGCTATGTATGCATTTTTTAAGTTTAATGATGTTTTATAGGCTGTTAAGCTTGTGAATGTAACTTCTCATTTTCTAATTTGTTTGTACTTTCAATATAGATATATAATTCATTTTTCACATTAACATCAATTTTATTTTTTTTATACAGTTATTGATTTTTTTTTCGTTTTTTCAGATGGATTTGAATATGTCGGTTTTGCTTTTATGTAAATACCGATCCAAAACCACATTATTCCCCGTTGACAAAGACGTACCAAGTCATGAGAAGATAGTTGACCATTTATGTATAAAATGGGGCAATCTAGATCGGTTTTCTATCAAATTGATTTATTCATTACCGGGTCATGATAATTGCATGCTTGACGATGATGATGACTTGGATAACTTGCTGTTTGTAGCTTCACATATGAATATTTCAACCTTTTGTTGAGGTTTGTATACTTGCTATTGGACTTATGTAGTGGTTGGTAAAAAATTTAGGTTCGCTTCCTGCAAATTTGGCCTAAACAGTTATGTTGGATCAATAAAAGTGAGTCCATGTCTTTTATGTATACATACATAAAAGACATGTATACAAGTCTACTCGAATATTGTTTTGGCATGTTTACTCGAATATCGTTTTGCAATAATGTATACACTGCACAATTTCAATATATTAAATTTATATAATTTTTAACATTATGTAAAAGGTGATTATGAATTAGTAAATAAGGAGCACAATTGATGTCGATGATTTGAATTCAATGTATACATGTATCTCTAAAAATGTAATCAGAGAAGGAAATTTAATAGAATAGAAGATTATGCAATTTTCGGCATACTATACCTGCATTTTGGGTATCAAATTCCTGTAAAATTCTCTCATAACTATTTAAGCCCCTATCAATACACATTCAAATAATGATGCATTCATGTATTTTGCTTTGGTTGGGCAGTAATGTATACACTGCACAATTTCATTTTATTAAAATTTTGCAATTTTTACTATATGGTTTAAGGGAAAATTAAATTGGGAAATAAGGAACACAAGTTGTTGCCGTTGCATTGAATTCAATGTATATATATATCCCTGAAAATGTAATCGGGGCTGAAAATTTATGAGTAGAAGATTATGCAGATTTCGGCATACTATACCTGCAATTTGGGTATCAAATTCCTGCAAAATGCTGTCATACATAATTAAGCCCCTATCATTACACTTTAAAAAAAAAATGCTAAAATAATCAAACCTATTATGGATAATAACATATACATAAGCCCCAATCAATGCTCCCAACTAATTCATAAAACCATCTACTTCCAAAAAAAATTGAACTTTTAAAAAAATAAAATCAACATATTTATGACACTTTATATTAAGTGTAAAACCAAAAAATTATCCAAATCCTAGGGCTAAGCAAAATCCTCATCTGTAGATATGTGTTCTTTTCTCCTCTGTTTTGGCCAAGCTCTCAATGGATCTTCAACAAATGAACTTATCATTTCAGCACGAAACTTACGAACTTCTGTAATAGAGATAGTATCAGGAGGATAGATCATGTAGTTGGTTCCGGCACATCTGATGAATTTGTATTGAACACATTTCATCTCTCTTCCCAATGTCCATGTTCACTCAAAAATTTTATATACAAACACACCACAGTCCAACCTAAACAAAAAAAAAAAAAAAAAAAAAAAACATAATTAGATAGCAACAATGTTTAGTTGAAGACACATCTATGCCTCTGTCCATGACAACAGTAGTCACTAAAATTTTCGGCCCACTCAAACACCAACAACAACCCAAACAAGCCAAACATTCCTATCTCAATTGCAGTATACATGTATACAGCAAATGCATCTATGAGTAAACTTGCTATATGCCAAACATTTAATATGATGATCAACAAGTACGAGAATACATAGCAATTCAAATAATGAAAAACTGTTGCATGTATACAAAAGAAAAGAGAAAACCATGTATGCATCATTCTAAAACTGTATGCATCATACATGTATACACATTTTAATATATTTATACATGTAATCATTGAGGTATACAAATTTATTCGGAGAAGAAATGAACATAAAGAAATTATATTCTATATTTAACTTTATTTTTGCGATTAAATAAGCAAAAATATCTTGAAAACCCAAAAAACTCATGAAAAAACACTAGTTTTCCCATTAAAAACAAAACTTTTTGAACCTAATATCCTAAAGATCAGAACTTTTCATAAATGTATACTTTAAAACATACATGTATACACTAGCATGTAAATGAGACATTTAAACTCATTTAAATTGGACATGGTAAACCCATTAATCGGACATGTAAACCCAGTGTACACATTGAGATATATGTAAATATGTATACACGTTTAAAGTCGTCTTTGCTTTTTCTCGGCATTTTGGATTTGTGTCTAATAATGAAGCAGAGATCAGAGCGGTATTAGAGGGGCTGATTCTTTGCAAACAGATGGGTGTTGTAAATATTGATATTGAATGCGATTCTTTGGCAGTGGTCAACTGGATTTTGAATAAGGATTGTACAGTTTGGTACCTTTGGGATTTTTGGGAGAAGATATTGAAGCTTTTGGAAGAGTTTGAATATTCTATTCATCATTGTTTCGGGGAAGCTAATAAAGTTGCAGACTACTTGGCCAAAGCTGCGGCTTTGGGAGTTAATAATGTTTTTAGCACGGCGGATCTCTTTGATAGAGAATTGAAAGGTTTGTATAGATTGGATAGATTGGGTATGCCTTATCTTCGGTTTAGGTAGTGTCTTTGGTTGTCTGTTAAGGTGGTGTTTATTTTTTGGCTGTTTTTTGTTTTCTTTGGTTGACCCTTGGGTTCGTTTCTTTTTTTCCTATTTGTAAAACCCAAGTGTAGAGTTTTGTTACCACGGTATTCCTCGGCCATAAGTGAGGTTCCTTAATAATCTTGGGACGGGGCTGCTATTGGGCGGCTACCGGCTCTTTCTTAGAGTAAAAAAAAAAAAAAAAAAAAGTATACACGTTTACGCATTAATAGGACAAGTCATCATGAATGTATACATGTATGGATCATGTATACATTTGTTGATGTATACAAATGTGAAGAAAACCCCAAATATTTGATGCATACCACCATCTCTTTAAGAAAATATCAGATCTTTCAAAACCCAAATTTGTTAAAGATCAAATCTTTTTGGGAAAATATTTCACAAATACATTCGTAAATCACGAAACCCCAAAATATCACTAAAGATCCAAACTTTTTCGAAAAAAAAAAACAAATCTTTATATACCAAAAAAACATAAAGATCAAATCTTTCTTCAATATCGGTGCCAAAAATATAAAAAAAAATTCGTGTAAAACGGAAACATTTAACCACAAACATCTTTTTTAAAAAAAAAAAAAAACATGAAATAATCCATGTATTCGCGCAAACTTGATTTCATTGCGATCCTCGCGCCATTTTGAGCATTTCTGACCGATCAGAATTTGCATTTGCTGCGTTTCATTTGGCCACCATTTTTACTTGCATCACATTCCGGCGAGGATAGTAGGCCATTCGGCGAGTTCTTCATCTTCCACACTTCGTGAGTACCCATTCACATTCTAAAATTTTGAATTTTTCTTAAAATGGCTTAGTTTTGTGTTATATGTCATAGCATAAATTAGTGTACGTAGGTTTTTGCATGTAAAAGTGATAATATTATTTTTTGGGTTAGAGTTTTGTCATATAGTAAATACGTTAGTCCTTGTATGCTTGTACACTGCAATGGGTTGAGGAGTTGAGAAGTTGTGAATTTGTGGAGTTGTGATAATGCCTGGATGTTAGGCTATGCAAGGCCATGCATGGGCATGCATGCATGGGTGCATGTGATTGGAGGAGGTAGTAAATATAGCCTGGATGATAGGCTAGTCCTGAAATTTGAGATGGGATTTAAAAGTATCGTGTGGGTTAACAACTGGCGGTGTTGCGTGTTGGATTCTTATTAAAAAATATATACATGCGTATCTCTGCAATTATTCTACTGCTGACTATGTTCCTATCTGTTGCCGTGTGTGTGTAAAAATTTGTACAGAGTTATGGTACGCCAAAAGACCACCGGCAGGAAGGGCGTAGCTTTTCAGGAGCCGGCACAGCCGAAACCGAGGAGGTCTACTGATACTGGCCGGGGCAAGGCCCAGCGTACAGTGCCAGACTCGTCAGATAGTTCTGAGTCAGAGTGGCAGCCAGCACCTGTTCAGAGACCTTCTGGTAGAGGTCAGTCTTCTGCACATCCGTCTATGTCTGCACCTCCGTCTAGTTCACAGTTTGTGGAGGAGGAGTACATTTTTGAGCATCCGGATATCGGCGAGACTGGCGAGCCGCGCATGCCTCGCGAGTTCGAGAGCTACGCAGAGACTGAGACCGGGTCGAGGAGATTACCGACCCGGCGAGCTGCGAGACCATGGCCAGTGATCCTATCGGCGAGGAACTTCAACGTCGAGAGATATGTTGATCCGAAAGCCTTCAGATACGAGGGCTTGCTCGTAGAGACCTTGCAGGACAGACACCTCAGCACCTGGCTGAGGAAGGGCGGAGGATATATGGCCAGCGTCGTACGTCAGTTCTATACGACAGCACACATGGCCGAGGACCAGACTCAGACACTGCAGGCCGAGGTTGGAGGCCGTTTGGTTTAGTTCACTCCGGACGACATCGCTACCTATCTGGGGTGCGAGCGTCCATCATCTTCGGAGGCAGAGAGCACTTATTTGGAGCTGACAGAGAGTCAGTGTGCTGATGCGGTATGCGTGGACCGGGAGTTATTCGACGGTATGTACTTCACGACCGGGAACATGCAACCATCATACGCAGCTATGAATAAGCTGCTCTACTGTAACCTACGAGCGAGAGGCACTGATTCGCAGATCCCAGTGGAGTCTGTGCGACTGCTGCTGGAGTTCTTGAGCGACCACCCCATTGACATCGCAGCGTTGATCTTCAGCGAGATCCGCACATTTATTGCCACACAGCCACGGAGCAACATGCCGTACCCCCAGATGATTACAGCTTTTGCATTGGGTGCGAGTGTTGTGTCTGATGAGCCACTGCGATGGGGCGAGGGTCCTATTACCCCTACTACTTTGGCTCGGAGTATAGCAGCTCGGCCGAAGAGGCCACGTGCTGAGACCGCCGGTCCATCAGAGCCTGCTCCTACACCAGCTCCAGCTCCAGCTCCAACTCCGACTCCAGCTGCTCCTACTATGCCAGACATGCCATCTGCCAGCTCCCAGGGTTTGTTTCATCAGGTCCTGGAGGGACTGAGATCTATGATGCACTTGCAGCAGAGGCAGTCAGCTCAGCTTGACAGGCAGACCACACAGCTCGACAGACAGTCTGCTCTGATGGAGAGACACTCTGCTCAGCTCAGGGTCATGTGGCGACGTATGGACGGCGAGCCGATTTCTGAGGCCGACCGAGCATTATTCTATGAGCCGCAGCCTGATCCTAGATTCGACATCCCACCTGGGGATGATCAGTGATGATATGACTTAGCCTAGAGTTGTAGTTGTTCTTTTTGGAAGTGTTTGTTTCTTTTTGGTTAGAAAAATTTTAGTTGTGTGTCAGGGTTAGTTTAGGTATTTAGGATGGTTAGGGTAGTGACCTTAAACATATTGCAACCATCCTAATTTTGCAGTCTTCATACTTTCTTTTGTTACAACCAAAAACATTACAAGCCTATAAAGACCTTTTTGATTTTAAAATATTGTGCATTATTCTCTTGTAATTACTTGTTTATTTAAGTTTTATTTATGTATGAACTGCATATCTGCTTATATAACTTCGTTATTTCATCTCTTTTTGGTCATTAATTAGAGCTTAATGTATAGGTTTTATACTTGTATATTTCCACTTGGGGAACTCTGGGTTACTAACCTTTTCAGAGTGAACATCTTTTTGCGAGTGACCAACAGAGAGGATTTGAAGTTGAATCTTATTAAGGGTTAATTCTCGTACTCTTATTATAGTATTTTGATTTTATCAAGTTCAACCTCACTACACATTGAACACTTGCTAATTTCCTGTTAAAGATAGCATTTCTTGTATCTTAAATTCTCAATTATGAATATTGATATATCTGTGGATGGAACTCTTACTGTGTACATAGTATATTTTTAAAATTCTTTTTCAAAATAATTCTTGTATTTATTCATGTTTGTGGGTATCATTTCTGCAAACCCTCACGAGACTACACTCGTCCACTAAAGGTAACTTAGTGGTTTAAAAGGCTTGTTGCATATGCTAAATGCAATCGCGTTTCCCTGCGAAAGTGGCTTTTTCAAATTTTAGTCTTAAATCTACTTCATGTTTAGTATAGCTATTTGCTAAGAGACTACCAAAACCTAAGTTGGGGAGTGTGATTGAACCTCAATCATACCTTCAACTATAGTATTCATGTGTTCTCTTATATAAATAATTATATAATAAAAGTCGTTTTACATAAAGATCTGTACAATTGGGTTAATTTCTCTGTTTTAAGAAATCTGTGCAGATTGTACGTTGTGACAGCATCGCTTATGAAGCCGTGATGACCGTCGGGCATTAAATGAGCATTCGGAAAAGATCAAGCTAGATTCATTGAAGTGCGAAGAAGTCTGCAAGGAATTTCTGCAAGAAAAGTCAAAAGGCCACGTGTCTATCGATAGCCAGGATGCGCTATCGATAGCGCCTCTATCGATAGCGCATCTTCGTTATCGATAGAAGTATGGCGGCTGCGGGCTTCTTAGATATTTTGGATATTTTCGAGGGCATTGTTGTCATTTTCATTTTCCTTCTATAAATAGAAGTGTATATGCGACTTAAAGAGGGTTCATGACTTTTGCTCTGAATCATTACTCTGCTATTTTAATTAGACTTCAAGTTACAGTTTAATTTCGCATTTTATTCGGCAGTTTACTTTTTCAGCAATTTTCGATTTCTGCAATTTTTCTTTCAATGCCTGGCTCAATTCTCACTTGAGGATTGTTCTTTAAATATTCAGTCTTACTTTCAGTACTTTACTTTTCTGCTATTTTTCCTTTTTATGCATGGCTCAATTCTCACTTGAGAATTGTTCTTTACTTTTTCTGTCATTTTCTTTATTTACTTAAGCCATTTTCTTTCTTTATTTCAGCTCTTTTCTTTATTTATTTCCGCCATTTTCTTTATTTATTTCTGTCATTTTCCTTATTTCTTCAGTCATTTAAATACTGCTTTTATTTTATTTTTCCATCCAGTGAACCCTTAGAGCTTGTCATGGATAAAGGATATTCTCCTCCATTGATGTGTAGCTAATACTCCAAGCTTGGGTGAGGATGAAGTTGGATTCGTTATACAATCCTATTTTATAAACATCCCTCTATTTGTATTATGTGATTGCATAGTTGTGAAGGTTTTACCGCACACTATCGCTAAATATAATATCATATAATTGTACATCTGTGATTGCAATTATATAATTATGCAATGGTTCTTATTGGTATGAATACAAACCAGCATGCTTTATTCCTCATTTAAGGTGGATAGCGATATTCCATTCTTTTCAAGGATAAACTTGCCGGTCCTGTATTCATAATCTTTTTGGGACTTCCTTCTTGTAGTTGGAAGAACCACCATACATAATTACTATATTGAGGATTTTATAATATAAATTGTATAATTGATATTCAATGGGCTTCTCACCCAAGTTCCGCTCATTCCACCAAATTAATTGCATTTTTTAACTAAGCTTTATTAAATTACTGCATTTTCGCTTCGACCCAATCGGAGCATTTTCCACCAACCAATTTAATTGACAATATTCTTTTCACTTGAATTAATTCTAAAAAGTCTTTTATTATAAACCTGCATTTCCCAGTGGTTCGACACCCGTGCTCACTAGTCACAATCTAATTGAGATTATCAGTCACGCGGTTTTATAAATTATTAATCTTGATCACTGACAAGGAATAATCTCCCTTGTCATCTGAGTCGATCAAAGCCCTTTGAATAACCCAACTATAATTCTGAGATAAATATATCACCTTGAAATAAATAAAAAAAAAAAAAGATTAAAATAAACTCCAATACGACTCTGTGAAATCCCAAGTCCTCGAAATAGTTTTCCAGTAGAACTGGTTAGAAGAACCGCCTTCCTCGAATTCCCAGATAGCTTCGTTATTGCCTTTGAATGCCTCGAACTTCCTCTTATCGCCTATCTGTGTGCCTCGAATAATCACTTGAAAACCCTGCTGCGAAGCCTAACTTGGCCAAGCAGCAATAGGACTCTCAAACACCTTTCCGTGAAAGAAATAAGCTTTGAAACTGTTGTGTGTGTTTGAGATGATCTTCTCATTGCTTCGGGCCTCTTTATTTATAGAATTCATCTAAATCTCATTTTCAATCTCGATTCATGCTATTCCTTCCTCATCAAATTTTTGTTTTTCCAATCATAAAGAACTCCTTTTCGAACCCGATAACCTTTTTCTTGCTCAATCAGGAATATCATGCCAAGTATTTCTGTGTATTATTTCGAACTCTTATTTTCCTACTTCTCTTGACAGCTGTTATTTCTGAAAAGTATTAGTTTTATCTTGATAAACATAAATTGTAACTTCTATGTTTATCTTGTATTTCAAAAACCAATCTCTTCATTTTATTCCTTTTTTTCCCTGGATTAATTATCTTTTTTTTTTAATGATTTTAACTTCTCATTTATTTCTTTTAATCCATATTTTACTTCTTTCTATTTTATTTAGCACGTCATCTATTTGTGTTAAAAAATGGATTAACAGGACCCAACACTCATATCCGAGGGCCATTTTTTTCATGATCTTTGTTTAAGGAATGAATTTGAGAGGCTAGAAACTGTAACTGTCAATCCTTATCAACCCTAAAGGCTATTTGCCTGTAGATAAAGAAGAAAGGGATAGTTTTGTGATCCAAAGAAAGGCAAAGATAAAAGGACTGACAAATGGAGAAAGCATTTCTTTAGACTTCAGAGTACTTTTATTACAATGCTATCACTATCCTACTGCCCTAGTCATATCGTCTTCCTTTTTACCTAGACGAGAAAAGATTGAAGTTTTGGAACTCTTTGGATTGGGGTGTGGGAGCTGTTTAAAGGGAAGAAAGAGCCTTGCTTCCATTGTAGCACAATGGCATGGTTCCACTCCTAAAAACGGAAAAACTATAAAATGAATGAATATTTTCAGGACTTGCTTACATGAGGACTTGACTTTTTAGTCAATGTAAGATAATAATTTTGGAAAATCGACCGTTGGATTAAATATTCTTCCAATGTATACCATGCATGTCAAAAATCACAGTGATCTAACGGTCGATTTTGAAAATACGGACTGTGAAAAACTGTGACCATTAGATATTATCGTAAGTTTTCATAGACTGTATTTTAGAAACTGACTATCAGATCACTGTAATTTTTGGCATGCACATCATACATAGAAAGAATATTAAATTCAACGGCCCGTTTTTCAAAATATCGATCTTACATGGATTAAAAAGCCAAGTCCTCATATAAGGTTACGTGAGAACGTCCACACACACAGAGAGTTCATTATCAAGTAAAAGAAAGTGTCTAGCTTACTTCCAGTGTAGCACAATGGCATGGTTGTACTCTCATAAAAACCATAAAACGAATATCCATATCCACACACTTACACGAAATCTATTAAAAGATGTGTTTTACACAAAGTTATGTAAGATGTTGGATTGGATACCCTTCTTATGTATGTCATATATGCCAAAAATCACAGTGATCTATTACTAGTTGTTTTTTTAAAAATTATTATTGTAAAAAATTGTAACTTTTTTTGTTCTTAAAAAAATGTCAACATTATTTTTTTCACAATCCGTGCCTCTTAAGAGAACTGTGCTTCTCGCCTAAAACCTAACGATCCTTGACCTTGTGCAATTTGAAAAGGTCCGTGCCTCTTAGAGTATACTGTAGTAAAAAAAAAAAAGAAGCAAAACACCACCTTACAATTTTTTCATTAATTATGGGTAAAAGTTGATAAGAAGATTGAAAGAGGAGTGAGAAGAGAGCAGGACAACAACCTAAGATACAAATTAATTATAAGCGATGAATGTAATTGAAGTGATGAATGTGCAGTGAACTTGTTCTGTTACTGACTGCTACCCCTACTAAATATTTGAGTTTCGAGTGTAAGGTACAAAGCATATGCTAAAATGGCAGGAGACCACCCAAATAAGAGCACAGCCTACAGTCGGCTGCAATGCAAGTTTTTTATAAAAGACCCCATGTGAGATTCAATTCATTACACACTGAAATAAATGTTCCATTCACTCCCCCACAAAGAAATATACGTGTCAATGGCATCCAATATGTGGCCTAAATTTCACCTTGGATCCACAGCCTGGCTTCATTAAATTCACCATTAATTATGAAATTAATTTTCCTTTATTTATTTATTTATTTTATTTTTTAGAAGACGACAAATCATCTGCATCCAACAATAAAACCATGGCGTGGTCGTGTCACATATTTTTTTAGAAGAATTATGTGTACATACACATCTATTCATACAAAGTTGGCATCAAATATATCATGCACCTTCTTCTACCACTATACATAAAATTGACTGAACATTAACCCGAAGTGACTTTGATTTAATTAGGAATCCAACTACCTGTACAACAGTAAGTGCCATACCTAATTATAAAGGAGCACAAGCTTCAATTAATTGAAATAATAGAACCATTTTAAATAACGTACCTTTGGTTCTCAGTGATCTGACAAATGTACTCTCTCTATTTTTGCCATTATTGACAACTTGAATGAAGGAATAAGGGATTTAACAGAAGCTAGGCAAGACTCATGAGTTATGAACCCCCCATTGATCTGCAGAGTTCCATTAAAATTTAGGTTTCTTTAGAACATTATGGTTTGCACTTGGGGTTTGGTAAAAGATTGTTTGTATTAAAGTGGACCAACTACCACTAATTGATTTTGCTTATAATTAAGGTACCATTCAACCAAATCAAAAGGGAATTAAGGTTCATGATATCTTCTTACATCATCCTAGTCATCATTATTATTAATATTTCAAATCCATAATAATATAAATAAAAATAAAAATGAATCCTCGTTTGGTGAAACAGTAAAAATTTCGGATTGAATGATTGTATGTGCAGTATCAGAAATTAGGATTGAATGATTGTATTTAACTCATTTTTTTCATAACCTACTACTTTAACGGGACCAACATTAAATAATGTTTTGTTTTTTTTTTTTTACTCGATATTTTTGTATTAAAAATTGTGACAAAATGAAAAACAATTTCAAACGCACCCTAAAATAATTAATTCAAAATAAATGCATTCGTCCACATTCATGCAATGATCCTATCATTTGGAGAGGAAGAAGTGTTCTTATCTTTAGATAAATGCATTCATTGCATCATTCAATTTCAATTAGCCAAGAAAAATAAAAAAAATGGGGAAAATGAAGTCATTGCATGCATCAACAATCTTATAATTAAGTCCATTGGCTGATTGAAGTAATTATGACAACCCCCCACCTATTGGAATCTTGGGAAGATCCACCTGCACCATGCTGGATAACACAATAATGTTGAAACGATGTGATATGAGAGCATCTTTAATGGTGAATCTATATATATATATATATATATATATATATATATATATATATATATATATATATTTAATATGAAAGTTGAAAATGGTGCTCATATATATTTAAATGTTGAAAATGGTGCTCATATATATCTCATATATATTTAATATGAATGTTGAAAAAGGTGCTTATATATATTTAATATGAATGTTGAAAATGGTGCTTTAATGGTGAGTTTCCATTTGCTGTTGATGTGATTGGACTTGTTGATCACAGTTAGATAGCCGGCACGTGTGCAAGAAAGGAGATTCAATGGCTCATATAAGAAAAACTTATGGATTTGACAAGTGATTCAAAACACACTAGATTTGAATTTTTCTTATGTGAGTCATTGGATTTCTTTTCTTGCACACGTATCAGCCATCAAACCGCAAATCCAAACTTTTTAATGGTGTATTTAAATGATTATTTAAATTTGAATTCATTCACGATGAATCTATTTTTTTTTTCTAAGAAATATAAAATTAAAGCATATGGGAACTTGTACTTGATCGAGAGAAAGAGAGAGACAGAGAGAGAGTAAAAAAAAAAAAGGGAATAGCACACCATTAATGGAACGTACATTTCTAACCAAATGGCTAATTAACCATTTGCATTGTAGCAAGCTAAAAAAATGGCCAAAAATAACTTTTACCAATATTGGAGATGGTCTCTAAAACGATTAAAAGGGTGAACTAATTTGATTGTTACCCATGAATGTAGGCCAAGAAGGGTCAAACCATGTAATTGCACAATTACATTCTTTGCTTGTTTATTTTTCTTTACGATCTCATTTCTTTGCTCTTACACCTTATTTTGATATCTATGTTTACACCTCATTTCAAATACTACCTATGATAATATTTTGACAAACCGACTGCTGGATTCGATACATTTCTTATGCATATCATGTATGCCAAAAATCATAGTGATCCAACAGTTAGATTTTAAGAAATATCACTATAAAAAAAATTAGTTTTTAATTAATAAAAAAAATTATATTTCTTCAAAATGATATTTTTCAAAAGCTAACCGTTTTCTCACTCCGATTTTTTTCATACATGACAAACATAAGATAAGTATCTAATCTAACGGTCGGTTTCTAAAAATATTCAACCAACAATGGTATTTTGAAAACGAGGTGTAAACATAGGTATTAAAATAGGGTGAAAGGAAAACGTGACTTGGAATTAATTACAGAACGTAAACATACACGAGACATGGTCATGTGCAAATTATGTGACTTTAATTTTATATAATGTTAATGTAGAGTTGTCCCCAGCTCACTCAATGTGGCACGCAGCAGAGTGTCCCCATTCCTAACAATACATATACATGTACGTGTGTATGTGTGTGTATATATATATACACACACACATTAATAAAATCAGAATTTTGAGCTCCATACACATGGAAGCTGTATGAGTCTCTGCATGTCATTTTCTTTTAAGGAGAATAAAAGTCAAAGAGATCGACCTTCAATTTAAGACGGGACCATCTTGGCAAAGTTTTTTATATTGCTTGCTATTGCTTCTGGTGCAGGCAAAAGTTAAAGCGACCCTTCATAATTTTGGACCTAAAACCCATTTTTTTGTTTTTTTAATATGATTTGAGGGATGACCATTGGATTACTTATCCATCTCCACATATATGGAAAATATGCTTTTCACTCTTAGTCTTTTTTTTACATGTATGTCCATAATTTAATAGGTTGGTAGCAATTATTATGCTGGTCTATTGTTTGGATCAAGATAATTAAAAAGTCAAAAGTC
>JAESVK010000695.1:596407-627862 GCA_017140935.1 Hamamelis virginiana | reverse complement strand
TGCAAGCAAAGCGGACAATATTGTTACTTGGAGAAGTACGGGGTGTTACAGTGGCACAGTTACATGTGGTGGCTCAAGTTGAGTGAGCAGAATGATTTATTTGTATATCACTGATATAAATGTTGAGCTGATATACTATGAAATGTATGCACAAATTGACATACATGAATTGTTGATATGAGATGTATGCCATATGTATTGCATAATTGCATCTGGCATGAGACACAGTTACATGTGAAATATATTGCATAGAAAATCATATGCATTTATGATTATTTTTGTAACTGTGGAGTTGAGATACCACCGATAGGACAAAAGATCCTAGGAAACAGTTAGTGCACTAATATATCACCCTTGCTAAAAATAGTACGTAAATCCTCTTGTCAATGAGTGACAATCGCGGTAGGTCCTAAAAAGGTGGGGATTGGGTGATATACATCCTAAAAAGGAGGGGATGCTGTTGTGGTTAAGATGGTTGAGTACCTTAAAAATGAGGTAGCCATCTGTTATGTGTTGATGTTTTGCAGGAAAAGCAGAACAGAGAAAATGACAGGTATGACTGCATGAGCATTGCATCATATATCTGTCATATGCATAAAGCATGCATGTACTGTAAAATTATTTATTGTAAAAAAGTGATGGATATATTCTGTAATATATATAAATGAATTACAGATATGATGATTTATTTATGTGATATTTGGTTGATGATAAAATTTGTTGACAGATATGAGAATATGGAAAGATGTGAATATTTCTGAATGTATTGAGATAAGAAGATATTGTATTCTTGTAATATGAATAACAATAATAAAAATGACTCGCCATGGACTAGGCAATTTGCTGAACCATGTAAATCCTGGTGTTTGTTTATTTTTCTGCTATGTGTTTTCTTTAAGAGGATGACACGTTATCAGCATGAGACTCTATCCAACTCAGTAAACTAAATGGATGTTTTTGGAATTTGGGTACATTACGGGACTGTACTCAGGA
The DNA here is from genome assembly GCA_017140935.1 of Hamamelis virginiana. Lineage (NCBI taxonomy): Eukaryota > Viridiplantae > Streptophyta > Magnoliopsida > Saxifragales > Hamamelidaceae > Hamamelis > Hamamelis virginiana. Next base: position 626,869 of record JAESVK010000695.1, on the reverse strand, counting down.
TACAAACTAGTACTCAGCGCTATCTTTAATTGTTGAGATGTTGAAAAAAAAAATATTTAAAGACTTCCGCACGCGTATTTTGAAAAACTGTGTTAATTTTAAAAAAAGAAATTACTCAAAAGATAAGCGCTTGGTGTTTTATGTCACTGTGGCATTTCCGTATAGGGGTAACCCTGTGTGGGGTGTTACATCTATTATGAATTTTATTCAACTCAGATTTCAATTCTAAATTGAATTTTTCATAACTTACATTTTCATTCATGGTTACCTATTAATTTTTGTAGCATATGTTACATCTTGATACACCTATAAATAGAGACTTCTCCTCCCTAGCATTTTTACTCACTAATTCACAAGCTTTCTCTTCTCTCTTTCATTTTGTATAATTTTTAGATTTTTTCTAGTGTTTTGTGAATTTTTCTTGGGGCAAATAAGGGTGTTGTGTGAAGCTTCATATTTTTCTCAAAGTTGTGCAAGTTTAGAGAAAACAACAGTGAGTGACTGGGCTTGTTGTTTCCTGGAGGCGACGTGCTAGAAACTATTGCATCGGATTTTTCCATAGTGACGCGAATCGTCTTAAAGAGAGCGACCTAATCCGCGCTTCAATCTGCCTTACTTCACTTTTTCTTTTAATTTTGAGGTAATATTGTTTTGTAATTTCCAACAATTTTAAGACGACTAGCCATGAAAGGAACTAGTGCCAACACTAATGCTCCTAACACCTGCTGGTGACCTTAATAAGCCATTTAGGTTTAATGGGGAAATTTTCAAAAAATGGACAAGTAATGTTTTATTTTATTTGAAACTTATGAAGGTTGCATGGGTTTTTACTTGTAAGAATTCTAAAATAATCCTAAAAAAGCTCCTAACACTGGTGACCTCAACAAGCTTATGAAGGTTGTTGGTGTAGAAGAAGAAGAGGTTGCAGGAGTCACATTTTTGCTATTTTTTTGCTTCTTATTAGAACCTCTCACCACTGACATCCATTTTGGATGGTATCTCAATTCATACCAACAATGTAGCTATGGAAATGAGTGGTTGTTCATTTCACTTTTGTATAGATCATTTGCTTTTTTGACTTGATCGTAAAAGATATATCATATGAAATGAATATCTTATTAAAAATATATAGGAGTATAAAATTTACTTATTTTTGAAAACATATATACCTTGTTTTGCTTGGTCCTTCCACTTCGTCTTAATTGTTCAATATGGTCATATAACCATAAAACTTATTCACCTCGAGTTGAATTGTCGATCACCGATGCATGAAAGAGTTCTTAGTGTGATTCGAATTAAATTCCTTCTCTCTGTGGAAGTATTCCCAAATTCGATCCCAAAATTTTACACTTGGTCGATCGATGCCTTCAACTGCATCTATACTAGTATTGAGCCATACAGATACAAGGAGAAGATGTTCATCATTCGTAAAGTTTTTTCCTTTCGCCTTCTTTGAAGTGGCCGTTTGATTTGTGATATTATGATGTTCTTCCACTGAATATTCTATGTTTTGGTTCATCCTACCGTAGAGAAGATTTGTAAAATATGCACTACCTTGGGAATCCCTCAATAAAATTGATCTACATTAAGCCCAAAAAAATTACAAATAATTACAAATATCTAATAAGAAAAATTACATAATTTAAGAAAGATTATATAACATGCTTTGGCATCTTGAAATTGCTTTTTGAAAAAAAAAAATTATATGCAAAACTATGTATTCAAATATGGGTCACGTTCCCTTAACCATTCTTTTTATCATTATTTCTACCATCTGTTTTCAAAACACCAATGTAGGTCGAATAGATACTCTTCTTATACAAGTCATATATGCCAAAAACCACATTGATCCAACGGTCAAATTTTAAAAAATCACACATTAAAAAACTGCGATTTTTTAATTATAATAATTTTTCACAGTCGCATTTTTCAGAAACCAACCGTTGGATCACTGTGATTTTTGGCATATATAATGTATATAAGCAGAATATGTAATCCAACGGTCAGTTTCTCAAAATATTAGACCCACATTGGTATTTTGAAAACGGATGGTAGAAATAATGGTAAAAAGAATGATTAGGGGAACCTATCCCTTTAAATATATACAAATAGATGTTAGATAATTTAACAAATTCATATAAATAAGAAATTAAATTCCAAATTAATGTTATAAAATAACTATTAATAAATACATAATTGTTAATTTAACAAAAAAATAAACAAAATTACCTTTGATGTGGACTTTAAGATGGTTGAAGTCTTTAAAATTTGGGTGAAATGAAGCTCAAAATGTGCTCTTTGTTATAAGGGTGAAAATTTGTCCAATTTAAAAAATTATCGTTTGAGATATTTGCTTCTTTCAAAATGTGATGTTGCATTATGGAGCAAATTGCATTTTTTTTCTCCAAGAGCATAGGAGTAGATTACATTTCAAAATATTACCATTGGGATTAAAAAATTAATATTTTATGATTTGGCGAGCAAAAGAGCGTCGCCACATGCGGTGACCCAGATAGTGAGAAAGTCAAAATGGCGAGGGCATTGGTGAGTCGGTTGGAGTAGATTCTTGGGCCATTGATTGCTGGAAATACGGGAGGTTAAATTCCGTATTTACGGTCAATATTAATTCATTTATAATCTACCCTATGTTTAACCTCAATTCGAAGAGAGTGGTAAGCACGGGTGTCGGTCCCCAGAGACTAGTAATGAAAATCGGTTAAGTCAATTCACTTTTGGTGAAAGAGACATTTCCTATTGGGTAAATTTGGTTGGTTAATTGATTTTTTAACGGTAATTGTAAATCAAACTGCCAAGTATAGCGTAATAAATTAAGAATCACTGACAGAAAATAAGTCGAACATATAAGGACATAATTGCAACAGAAATAACAGCAATTGAACTTAAATTAAATTGTAGAAATCAAACTGGCAGGAATTGAAATTGCATAATTTTAAATAAAGAAAAACCACGTCTCTCCAAGTGGAGAGAGAGAATATAATCTACTGAAATTTAAAGTACAGAATTGAAAGCATAAATTAATAAAAATCCTCCTCATAATTCCAAATGGAAAGAGGGGATATTCTACTGAAATGAAAATTGCGTAATTAAAAGCAACAATTAAAAACTAAAAAAAATTAAAAACCTCTTCTCTCCAAGTGGAGAGAGGGACGATTGCATCGTGTGTGAAATTGCATAATTTGGAAAATAATGAAATAAAAAATAAAAACCGAGAAAAACAACTGAAAAATAAATTCACTCTCTGAAATTGAACTGACTAAACTGAACATTAGTACAGTATGTGGAAGCAGAAAATAGTCAAGACTTAGATGCACTTGGCATAAAATAATTTACGACTATTTCTGATAAAATTCAACACTCAACTAACAATGGAAAATAAATTGCTTAACTATTCGTGTGCCTGAAGAAATTCAACAACAGAGAAAAACTAAAATTGCAAACTGCGCGCGCTTCCTCCTTTTTATAGAAACTGATTTCTCTTTTTTTCTTCTGCGTTCTGACACCACTTGTGACTTCCTGACTTTCTCGCTTCTCTCAGATTTCTCTCACCTTCTCTCACTTTCTCTCTCCCTGATTTACTTGCTCTCCTCTCTCACGTTCTCTCACCTCTCACTCTCTCAACCACCCTTTTTGACTTTCTCACTTTATATATATATATATATATATAATGAATTCACATCTGGTATATATACAAATATTACAAGAATTTCTACAGCTTAAATCTTGGACTTCGAAACCAGTATTTGAAGCTTACAAGTTCCAAATCTTCTTGAACCTTTGAGACTTCAAAGAAGTTGCATAATTTCTCAGTCTTTGGATGAAAAAGTTGGCTAAATCTCTTCATACCAAAGAGTATTCATTGGAATACAGATCGCTTGGAGACTTGGGCCGGGGATGCATCTTGACTGACTATTACATGCCAGCAAAGTATCTCTGAAGTCTATGTGATGGAAAATGGAACCGACTGTTTAGAAATGCACGTCGAGGATAGACACGCACATTCAACTATAATAGCTTCTCAAAATATAATTAGTAGAGATCTATAGTTATCTCCACAAAAATTATATTTACGGGATCCAAACATTGACCCATACTCTTGAGATTAGTAGAAATCTATAGTTACCGATGAGAGATCAAGTTGAGAGATTCTCATATACCTCGATCTTATACTCTTTTACACATTGCTGGCGGAATCAACCTCAAAAGAATACGTTCTTGAATCTGGAACAGACAATGGCGACAACTGAGACCTCCCTTAAATATGATTAGCAGTGATCTATAGTTACGGATGAAGAACAAGTTGCAGATATAGTCGATAGAGAGGAGTTCTCCATGGATGCTAGAGAGCTCTTAGAGTGATTTGGTTGTAGTGCAGATTTTCATTGATCTTTTGCCCAAGAAAATCAAAGAAACTGACAGGAAGTTTTTCTGGTGGCTGGATCTTCTTCAGTCTCCCTACCCATTATTCTCATTATAAAACTCTCTCAAGCATCAATTTGTGAAGAGAAAAAGAGAAAGCAAGATCCGATTTTCATGGATCATGGTTGGCTGCCGACGCTCAGGGTGTAATCCTGTGTGGACAATCTCATGATACGAGCAGCTTGATTCCACATCGATTTTTACATGCAATGCAAAATAACAGCAAACCAATTACGCACACCTATTCCACACAACTTTAACCTAAAATAAAGACAGAAATAAAAATAAGCTAAAATGCTACTCTTATGCGATATTTGCAAGAATTATAAAATAACTGAAAAGCACTAAAATGACCTAATTAACCTAAATAACATGCCTTTAGGGCTTTAACAAAGCTTACTTTGGGATTTAAATTTCGAAAATTTGAGCACTTATCAGCCATCCACTCACCATTTAAGCTAAGGAGTGCTTTTGTCGAGTGGGTTGGAGATGCTCTTAGCATGCTAGAAAGCAAGATACGATTTATTATTTTAATGTTTTGAATAGAATGCATGATTAGGGTTTATTAATGTATGCAGAAGCGTGATAAAAATATAGTTTATTTTCTGTTTTTAGCACCCATGTTAGGATATGGTTTATTTTCTGTTTTTTGCACCCATGTTAGGATTCAACTTTGTTTTCAAGTCTGGAAGCATATGTTTGTACATGTAGTCTATATGATTTTATCCTGTGCCGTTGTGACTACAATTAGCTGTGTTAGCTTTATTTTCTAAATTTCTAATGAACATGTTGGTTCATCATTATCAAAATACAGGCCACTGTCATTGACCCTGCTGATCATGATATTGAAGCCTTGAAATCTGCGCAAAGTCAGTAGTGAAGAAAGCAGTTAGCTTGTTTTGTTAAAATTATCTTTGTGTAATCACCTTTGAAATGTCAAGTCCTCATGAGTTTAGTGGCATTATTATTACATGCAGCCATGCAGGTCACTCTTTTCTTCACAGGGTCTCCAACTAATCCGTTCCTTCGATGTGTTGACATTGAGTTACATGGTTTCAGAGCTTAATTAATTTGCCACAGAAAAGGAACTTTGGTCTGCATAGATGGCACATTCGCTACACCTCTCAATCAGAAGGCCCTTGCCCTTGGCGCTGATCTTGTTGCGCACTCTGCAACAAAAATACATTGGGGGCCACGATGATGTATGTCAGCTTGCATCTATGAATCTAGTCAGCTGAAAGAGTATTAACATTAAGTTGTTTACGAGCAAAATTCTTGTCTCAGGTCCCTGCAGGTTACATTAGTGGTTCTGAGAGGTTGATTTCAACAGTTCGTAATTTGCATCATATACTGGGTGAGGTAAATTCATTATGCATTGACAATGCAAGGGCTGTTAGCCAGATATATGTTTGGACTTTTAAACTACAGACAATCTTTAGGGGTTGGTGTCTTAAACATGATCTTAATTTAGATGTTTTCTTACTTAATTGTTTCCAGAGGGTTTTAATTACTGATTAAAAAGAATCTTTGTATTCAACTAAAGTTTTTTTCATATTGTAAAGGAGCATATCATGAATTTAATCAGTAATTAAACATGTAAACCAATAACTAAACCGGATTTGTAATATTCTTTCTAGAACGCATCCCAATCCAATTTTGTTCTCTAGGAATAGAACGAATGGATAAACTTAAGCCGTTCCACATCTGCTGACTTCTAGGGAATAATTTTCCGTACGGCACACATTATCCAATTAAAATAAATAAAATGTCGTTGAATACAAAGCCTTGTGGAATCCGGCTTGGATTTGGTGTTAATCTAGCAAACCTGTTAATTACCATTGGATAGTCAACACATATGCAGGAGAAATAATTAATTCAATGACTCATATAAGAAATGTCTAAAGTTGGAATCGTTTTGAATTATTTGTCAGATCTATGAATATTTTTTATGTGAGTCGTTGGATCCTCTTTCTTGCATATGTTTCAGCCATCCAACGATGATCAACATGTGTTAATCACCTGTCAAATCAATTACAAATCCAAAATCTGTCGATCTTAAAAAGTAAAAACTATATCTCACCTTCATAAATAAAATGAGTGTTTACCCATACGTCCTATTTATAAGTTTTGTTTATCCAAAAATTCTGTCATCTTTTCATCTTAACCAAAAATCATTTTTAATGAGAAACGCACCAGTTTATTCTTTGAATTTGCAAAAATTGATCATTTACAGAAAATTAATGCATAGATCAAATTGTTTTTGAAATGCTAGAAAAATTTATGTGCTTGAACTTTTGGATAAAAAAAAAAATTAATTAATTTAAACTTTTGAGTAAAATAAAACTTTTGAAAAAAAAAAAAAATTAAAATGAACTTTTAAATAATTTTTCCTAAATAAAACTCATGGAAAATCCATGAAACTGTCCCCAAACAGCAAGATGCCAATCCTTTCCACTAACAACAACAATACCTCGCCCCAGCCCCCATCTTTTTATGTCTATCCATTTCCAGATTCCAAATTCCAAATTTGCTCTCCTTTAAATTATTCTTCAATCTTTCTCTCTCTTAAATAAATAAAACACACACACTCTCTCTATCCTCCCTGAATTAGCACAGGCAGAAGCAGCTACCAGCAGAACAGTCATATATATATATATATATATATATAGTGTGTATTATATTGTGATAATTAATCAGTGTGACTATGAAATTCGGGAAGGAGTTTCGGATCCACCTGGAGGAAACCCTACCAGAGTGGAGGGATAAGTTCCTCTGCTACAAGCCCTTGAAGAAGCTCCTCAAAAACCTCCCCACCACCGCTGATCCTCTCAACATTCATCACCTTCAACCACCGATTCGCCCTGATGCCGATGCTTCTACCGCCGCCGACGCCGGTGACGGCCATGGTCATCCGGAGAGAAGTGATGGTGTGCCACTTTTGGATCTTCAAGAATGGTTTGTTAGACTTCTTAATGAAGAACTCGATAAGTTTAATGATTTCTATGTCGATAAAGAGGAAGAATTCGTTATCCGTTTCCAGGTACTCTTCTTCTGCTTTTTCTTCTCATTTCTGAATGAATTGATTGTTTCTTGTCAAATTGCTTATTAGTGTATGGCTATATGCAATTCTGTATTTCTTTACAGTTGTGCCCTGTACAAATTGAAAAGATAACACTTATATCTTTATTTCTGTGAAGATAACACTATGTAAAGCTGAGAAGAAAGAGATATAGATATTGGAAACAAAAATCCAAGTTGCTCAGCAGTTGAGAATCCTATCTACCTACTGCCGTATTATATAATTGGGGCGTGGAGAGAGAGAGAGAGAGAGAGAGAGAGAGAGGCTGAATTGGATAAACAATCTGCTAGGCTATTAGCTTCTGCATGGACATAATTCATTTTTACAAACCTAAAGTTTCAATACTAAATTTGATGTCTAGGTTGGACTAGTTGAGGACTTTTCAACTTGTAACTGATCAAATCTCTCCTTTTTAAAGGTTTGTTAACCTTTGAAGAATTGGCTTATATAGTTTTTTTCTTGCCCAGATTTTGTACAACACACTGTTGGAGGATAGTCTTTATTTCTGTACATGCCTCCATAGAGGCTTTACCATATTCTGGCAATCATAACCACAGAGCATAGCAAAAGGATTCGGGGCTTGCCTCAATATTCTGATGCTCATTTGGGTTTTGGATGTTGACTGGCCATGTCAAGAGCTCAGAGTTTTCATCAATAAATTATAGTAGAAATTATTAATGGGTTTATGGGTCCCTTGTGTAATAATTCTAGAGCCTCTAAAGTTTCCTTCTACAAAACCGTTAACTACGATGTGATCAGCAACTTTAGGTCCATCCATGATTTTCATTTATTAAAATCCTACTTTACTTAGAACTTCCTTTTTGACATATCTTTCTTCACCCAACTTGTATCTGTTCCACAATCACCTTCTACAAAGATGTTCCTGAGATTCTGTTCACTAGCCTTGTGCAAACCAAAAAGTAGAGCACCTCCTTCCACTCTATTAGATTACCCTAAACCACAAGGTTTAGGAAAGGTGAAAAGAATCAGGGACGTAGCCAGGATTTGTAGCTAGGGTGGGCGAAACTCTAAAAAAATGAAATTTAAGATTTTATTTTTTAAAAGTAACATAAAAAGTATCTATTAAAACTAATAAATTATCTTATAGTTAATGCACAAAAGCACAAAAACACTAGTACATGAAACATAAATCATCAAAAAATAATTCATATTAATAAAATATTCACTAATCAATTACAATTGTCCCCTTCGAGGCTTCATTTTTTGAAAGTGTTGTATGATAACCTCATTATCAATGCCATCAAGTATGTCTTTCTCAATATATCCAATCAAGCTATCATTCATCAATTGATCGCCCATACGGTTGCGCAATCGACTCTTCACAATTTTCATTACAGAAAATGCCCTTTTTAGAGTGGCAATCGCAACTGGGAGAGTAAGTGTCAATCTCAAAATCAAGTAAACTAATGGATACACTATATTTCTTTTTGTTTCAACCATTTTTTGAGCTAAAGCACCAATTCCTTTCAATTGTGAAAAATCACTAGAAGAGCGCATATCAACAACATAATTCTCAAGTTGATTGTCAAGCACAGAAGATCGAATGCAGAAAAATATGTTGGATAAAGTGTAGCTAAGCGAATCAATTGTTGCTTGTCAAAAGCAGAAAAAGAATCATTTGGCCTTAAGCATGCCACACTAAAAAACAATTCAATGTTTGCCTCAGTGAAATGACTATTAAGCTCAACAAGTTGCACATAAATGACAAAATAAAATAGCTCAAAGCGATAGTGATGTAAATTTGTGTGTTCTTGAGCTCTACGCCGGAGTCTCCCCGGAAGAGAAAACACATCATCCAAGATGAGAGTAACAATGTTATTCTTTTTACAAAAAGAAGAAACTTCATCAAATAAAGAATCCCACTCATTCTCCCTCATCTATTAAAGTCGATTTTTGAAAACTTTAACTAAAGTCATGGCATTGACAATATCTTGCCATGAACTAAGGGCATTGAGAGAGGGAGAAAATGGATTGAAAGGGGGGTACGAATGAGAGAGGGTGTTTTTTTTTCTTTTTTTTGGATAAGTAACTAAGAGAGGGTTTTATTTTTATTTTTGGGTAAGTAACTGTGTAGCTGGGTGATATACATGTAAGTATATTTTTTTTTTTTTGAAAAAGTGAGGGTGGGCAGTTGACCCCCCTTGCCCAAGGGCAGCTACGTCCCTGAAAAGAATGCAGCCTTCATAGTCTCCTGTCAAAGTTGAGTTCAACCAGATTCACGAGGGTTGGTTCCAAAGAGAGATAGTGGGGTTTAGCTAGGACCTGATGAGGAGATTCTCTTCCAGGCACAGATAATAACGGAAAGCAGTATGCAGTTGAAAACTTTGAAAAAACTTCTGTATTCTCAAAATATCTATAAATAAAGACCTCTTTCCTTCCTCCCAAAAGAACCAAATAAAAGCAAGAATAGTACACTTCCACAATTTTATGATACAAACATATGATGGTGTAGCCCTTTCTTTTTGCTAATGTCCATTATTTCATTGAGATCTCAATTTACTGTCATGGTTTATGCTCTCTTGTATGAGAATTAACTCATAGCATTATAGACCCTATTTTTCCCCCCAAGTTTATCATATATCATTGTTTCCCTTTGCTAGCTTGGACTGGTCCCTCAAAATGGAGCAGTTTGTCCAAGAGCTTTGAATTGGGATATTGGCCTTAATAGTTTTAAATGCTAGTTCCTTCATTCTGGGCTCAAATCCTTCAGAGACTCTTGGTTGTGTCCACTCCTGTGCACAAAGTTTTTGTTTTACTTTGTTGATTTCTCTTTCTCTTTCTCTTTTAATTGTTACGTTCATTAGAGTTTGGATTTTAAATTTTATTTCTTATGTTTGGGTGTCTTTGTCAGATAGTAAATACTGTTAGGATCAAGCACTTACCATTGCTCCAAAAGCTTAAGCTGTTGGAGAGGGTGCAACTTTATTTCCTTCAACCAAGCCCAGTAGTCAGTGCCACAGGCCCACTGCAACCTACGTGAGGGTGCTAGCTACCTAGGCCAATAAGGCCAATAATCCCCCCTAGCACCAGCGCTCCACACTGCCATGTCTTTCGATGGGAGTCGAATCTGTGACCTGCTCTGATACCACTTGTTAGGATCAAGCGCTTACTGCTGCTCCAGAAGCTTAAGCTATTGGAAAGGGCGCAACTTTATCTCCTTAAACCAAGCCCAGTAGCCAGTGCCACGAGCGCACTGTGACCTACGTGAGGGTGCTGGCCACCTAGGCCAACAAATTCAAATATGCCATCTATAATTTAAATAACATGAAATTGATGCATGTACAGTAAATGCTACTCTCACTATATTATATTCGTAAACTCATGTGAAGCCTTTCCTTACCCCTTCAGTGTATATTTTAGTATTTGAATTACTAACTTCTTTCATGCAAAATGTTCAAACATTTGGTTGAGAAATCTTCACAATGTTGGCCATTGAATGAATGGTCACTCAACAATCCTCTGGATGTATTTTAAGTGAGGCATCATATTTAGAATATTGGGCAACCACTCTATTATGCTACTGTTGCTCTTTATTGATTCTCCACTGCAATTTCAACAGGAGTTAAAGGAAAGAATTGAACAAGTGAAGGAAAAGAGCAGCAAGGGTGGAGTTTTCACGTCAGAGAGTGAATTCAGTGATGAAATGATGGACATCCGTAAAGACTTTGTCACCATTCATGGGGAGATGGTTCTTCTCAAAAATTATAGCTCCCTAAATTTTGCAGGTACAGCAGCTACTTCATTTATTTCTTTCTTCTATATCTAATTTCCTTTGCTATGGGCTTTGTCACCATTAATGAGGAGATGGTGCTTCTCAAAATTCACAGGTACTGCAGCAACTTCATTTTCTTTTTCCTATATGCATCCTGGGTTGGTAGATTCTAAAATATCGTTTGTTTCTAAAGCCATTTCTATTTTACTGCTTTGATAGGGCTAGTTAAAATTTTGAAGAAGTATGACAAAAGAACAGGGGGATTGTTGCGTTTACCATTTACACAGCTTGCACTTCATCAGCCCTTCTTCACGACCGAACCTCTCACAAGACTAGTCCGTGAATGTGAGGCAAATCTCGAGCTCCTCTTCCCTTTGGAAGCAGAAGTTATTGAATCTACTCCTGCTCCACAAGATAATACAAATCCATCAACTAGTGATGCAACAAATATCTCATCTAATACACCATCATCACTTGGGGAGGAAAACAAGGATATATATCGTAGCACCCTTGCTGCAATGAGAACCATACATGGCCTTCGAAAAGCAAGCTCCACCTACAATCCATTGTCAATCTCATCCCTCTTTAGGGGCCAGGATGGTGACAGTACTGGTGCTGTAACAGCCGAAAACTCAGCATCAAACTCTTCAGCCACCTCGCAGAATGGGGAAGAGGCTGATCAAGACGATACCTATTCCATCAGATAGAAATCCCCTTCTTGGTTGCTTTAGGCTTTGTTTCGATCTTGGAAAGCACAAGGGAAAGGAAAGGAAAATACTAAAAAAATGTTCATCACTGATTCCTTTCTCAAGCAATGTTAATCATTTCCCTCTTCTTTCCTTTGATGTTTCTGAGATCCAAACAGAGCCTTATTGTTTTTTGTTTTGGCACATTTTCTTGTGACATGTTGAAACTGAATGATAGGTTTCTCTGTAGCTGTGTGAACAATAAGTTCTGCCCGTGTAATAAACTGCAAGCCAAAATGCCAAATATAAAAATTTAAATTTGTGTAGCATTAACTTTGAAGTTCTGTTTGACAGGTTTTCTCATTGTATTTGGATTATCTTGTTCAATCACAATAATTACCATTTCAGTAATCCATCCCAACTTTATGGAAGAAAAGCAGCTGATGAAATTTAGTGCATTTATTTTGTGTTTAGTTTCACAGCTTGTCATCTTCAATGGCATAAAGCACATGACCAACCCAATCATTTAACCCTCTTACAACAAGAAGCATAATACATCAACCCGTCACTGTTTTATGAACAATGAGAGTTCCATAATAACGAGGAAACGTATTGGTAGAATAATATTTGACCAGTCCAGCCGTGGTTCAGATGTGCCCACGCGTTTCAGCAGGTGGTTCTTTTAATCTTTGGATAGACCAGACTGTCAACCCTGATGGCTGAACAGGAGGATGTCCATAGCCATCTGGTTCTGGGTCCCCTCTCATTCATTTTTAAGCTTATAGTTCCTGGATCAAAGAGATTGGCCATGGGGTCATAACTTGTTCATCAAACAGAGACAACTCAATTCATTTAATGTAACCTCTACAGGATAAGAGCAATGCTAGCACCAAGATGTTGTATTTCTTGATTAAAAACAAAACGTATTGAAACTTGTTTTATTGATAATCTTGTGTACACTATGACTTTATCATACATTTCACTCTTAATCACTCGAAACAAAAATAAATAAATGAAGACCGAAAATAATTTAACCGAAGAGAAACAAAGCAAAAAAAATAATGTATGTGTGAATTTTGATAACTTTTTTCATTCTTCTACCATCTCTTCTGTGCTGTATATTTTCATAGATCCTTGTCTTCTTCGTTGTTGTCGTAGTTGAAAGGTAATGGTACTGACTTGAATGCCCGAAACATTCCCACATTGTACAAGTGCTCATTCTCTAACCTGATATTTAAAACATCGAACCCCCATTTGTTAAATAGTAATCAAGGTTTTGTGTGAGCATTTTTTAAACAAATCAGGTTACATGTAAATGTTACAGAGAGACATGGGAAAAAAAACAAAAGAAAACTAGCTATTGTTCCTGTACTAGGTAGGCATTGTTCCTGCTTTCTGCAGAGAACAACTTCTGAGTTCCACAAGCAAATATATGCATACGTATAACGTATTCAAACACATTTCGAAATATATAATTTAGATTTACAAGCATACCTAAAAAAATTCCAAATACCGCGACGAAGGATCTCCAGGCAGGCAACAAATGCAACAAAGGCTGTTCTATGCAGGAAAGGCACATTTGTTACACCCAACACTGATTGCATCCAAGCAAGTCTTAGTAGGCAATTCAACACCTGCAATTCAAATCATCCAGAGTTATTTAAAAAGAGGGGGGGAGGGTTCAGAGAGAGACTGGGTTATGGAAAGATTAATTAACAATTCATTAGGCCACCTCTTTTATTATGTATCAACATGCAAAGTCAACTATTACTTATAAAACATATTAACAACCCCCAAAAATCACTGTCACCAACCAAAAAAATAAAAGAAGGAAAAGATTGAGATCATTTATCGTCTTACCATGGCGATGAAATAGACTTTTTTGTTTTCTATAAGAAGCTTATCTCTCAACCAAGGGTTTCTTGAGTGACGTTGAAGAAGACCCCAATCTATAACGATATCCCAGTAAGTTGCACCAATTGTTGTAACAGCTGAACTGGTTGCAGCCATGATCTTCCAAGTCGGATCTTTTGTACGTTCGTAGCCTGTCCTCATGGCAACCGCAACAATTACTGAGAAGAATTTTAGGCTATTAAACCCATCCATTTTACTTTTCTCTTCAAAAAGGCGTCGGAGGCTCTACAACAAAAGACATTATGAGCACCATTATTATACATGCTAAAATAAAAGTCTTTACATGATAAACTTCATAGAAGAACCAAAAGAAAGAGGTAAATATGCAGTGTCATTGTTGGACAAGGCATATCGATAAACAAAAACATACTTGAAGGAAGAGAAGCCAAAATGGAATGAGTGTAACAACGAAATAAAATGCCTCAAAACTCTTGGTTTCATTACACTTTGTTCTCGTTTTAAAGTTCCCCCAGCCATAGTAGCACACATAGATTTCCAAACTTCTGAGTGCTTGCACCTGAAGTAGAATCATTACAATTTTGTTACTTAATTATTATGAACAAACTAAACTTAAGTTCTGAATAATATAAAAATTTCAGAAGTCATTAAGATCAACATACAATTAGAATCTCAGCTAATCTGAATTAGATATAGAAGAAAGAAAATAAGCCATAATGTTATAATGTCAAACCTGGCTAGTAAGCTGACCTGCCAAGAAGAAATCCGGGAGAACAACCTAAAATGCAAAGGAAGATGAAATTTTACTTTGAAAAAAGCAACTTAGTAATTTATGAGTAGAAATTCTTACTCCTATTACCTTGTAAAGAGGAGCACAAATACAATGAAATGCACATTTAATAAGGAAGAAGCGACTTGAACGATATATGACATTGAAGGGACAGATTGTTATAAGAAGCACAACCTGCATTTGAAAAGGCAAAAAACAAAAAAATAAAAAAAAAAATTAAGGAAATGTTTTTTAATCGGAAATTTATCCCCTTCAAGAATTATAATTCATCAAAGCATCATCTTTGAACAAGTACAACAAGAATATGCGACAATTCATACATTATGTTAGATAAAAGAGAGGTAGTTTTGTATAAAAAAACTTACAAGGACTAGTCCCAAAGGGACTAATTCTGTGAATGCTCTGAAGCTTTGTGTTCCGTGGTCCATGTCCATATCCAAGTTTGAGATGACACCAGCCAAGGTGAGTACTGCGAGACCAGAACTAAGAAGAAAGACTTCTCTATAACCCAACTCTGTCCCTTGCTTGAAACCAAATATGAATTGATAATTGACCCGGTAACGCCTCCAAAAGTATATATTTGCAGAGTACATGAGCATATGGAGGACAATATATCCGAATAAGTTGCAAACAAAGTGCAGCAAAATTACAAAGAGGAAGAGGATAACAAAATTCTGAATTCTTACAAACAAGTGAACAATCTCAACCCCAAATTCTCTCTCTCTCTCTCTCTCTCTCTCCAACCGTCGGATCATTGTGATTTTTTGCAGGCATGACAAACACTGCATGAATAGGATATCCAACGGTCGAAATGTGAAACTGTGACTTGCATCACCCCCTAAATGGGGTGACCGCACTTTTGCCACAGTCAGGCCGGCCTGACTGTAGCATTTCTGATATATATATATGTGTGTGTGTGTGTGTGTGTGTGTGTGTGCGCGTGCAAAATTTTAAGCTGACACTTAGAACTTACCTGTAAAGTGGAAATATGGTTTCCATATACTGATCGCGTCCCTGACTCTCTTGGAGATTTCTTGCATGTACAAGCACAACAGTGGCCACTATAAGTGCTATTGTGCATCCAGAGAAGAAACCTGCAGAGATAAAACTGTTAATACAATTTTCTTTATCTAAGAAAATTGAAACGTTACCCACAAGTTATAAGTGCAGGTGTAAGACAGTGCCAAGATTTTCTTTTGATTTTTGTATCGAAAAGAAGAATGCGTTTCATATCAGAGGATTATGGGGTATTTGCTGCTAACTAATATTCAACATAAGAAAGGAACAATCGCTTATACAATCACAAATCTTACCCAAAAAAAATGTGATCCTGTGCCTTTCTTTTTTAGCTTTTGGCCTTAAAGAATTCATGCCTTTTCTGCGGTTTCCATTCGAGAAGTGCTTAACGAAGGTAGCCTCCACCCTTTCCAAAAGCCTAGTAACCTGTAGAGGCCGAAGATGGATCGAATCATAAAGTCAATATCAGAAGCAAATCCATTGACAGAGCATCTCATGAGCTATATCGAACCTCATCAGAGCTACCAAGACAAGAATTGTCCACCATCTCTAAGTAAGCTTTTGATGCATTCCTTGAAGTGATCTGCACTGGTACAAATTAGTAAAATTTGAACTATAAACGTTGCAGTTCAATTAAATATTTCTCATAAACAGAAGTGATGAGACCTTGTCGTATTTCTTCATGATTTTGGAGAATGCCAATTGATTCAAGAAGCTGGTAATATTCATTAACAAAATGGTGAGTTAAACCCAAAAGAGAGAAGAATTCTGCATAATGATGACACCCAAAATCCAAAAAGGAGGCAAATGTTACCTGTAGCTTTTTAGAAGTCGAAGCTTCTGGTAGAATTCAATAAAAGCCCGTTTCATTAGTTCTTCGGCTTTTCTCAGCTCTTCTTTGTTGAATAAAAAGTTGGATTTTGAATTTACAAGGACACCTTTCAAAGTCGATTTTGGAGTTTCAGCTGTGACATTGATCTTTACATGATTCAAGATTTCTAATGAAGCCGGTTTAAAGCCTACAATACCCATCTTGCCTTCAGCAGCTTTCTTATGATTACTGGTTTTTTCAGCATTGCCATCTCCTCTCTTTTCATCTTCTGAAAGTCCATCGCTGCTCATCTCAACTTCTTGAATCACATCCATAGGCGATTGACCTTCACAATACAAGTGAAAATCTGGAATTTATATAACAATACCAACCCCTCTCATGTTCAAAGATTAATTGTTGTTGCCATTTTTGTGTAAATTACTTCACTAAAAAATCAAAAAAATATAAAATTCTGTTCACCAGTCATTGTTGCAGATAAGTCATTTCAGTTTATCATCACCATGATTTTAAAGTTTCTCTTTATGAAATAAGCTAGCATATAATCACAAATTCTTCACTTCAAAGTTAATTTTTTTTTTTTTAATCATTTTTATATGGAATTGTTTACAAGTATTTTTCTATGAATGAAATGAAAAGCTAAATGCCCAACAACACAGCTACCTCTTACCAGGATTTCTACCCTTGATTGGAGGAGACACCAACGCTGGAGATGAGACAACACTGGCTGTAAGATTCATCATTGAAGCTCCTTCGAATCCTACTTCCGGATTCTCTACCTTGATCCTAAGAGCAATCAAAGCATCCATTTGTTTGTTCAATTCCTCTGCCTCCTTCAACACTTGCTCCACTTCTGCCTTATAAAACTCAAGTACTTTATTGAATTCATCATCAAGCCTCCTAAAGAACACAAGCTCATACTCTCCTCCATTGTCCGATGACATGAGGAACGTGGTCTGATAGAACTTTTCTGAGCCCTCTTGCTGCACTGCACTTACTAGTATAACTTCATCCTCATTCTTTGTTGGAGATTCGTCGTTCTTCCTCCTTGGAGAGCCTAATTTGTGTCGACTCGTAAGCCCACTGAAGGCTCTGTAGAGTGATATTCTTCTCTTCAAGGAACCATGTGTGGATGCCATCACTGGCGGCGGCAATTTATTCCTCTGTTTGAAATGCAAGATGTCTTTCAAGACTAATTTGAGAGAATTGTAGTCCATCTATGCTTCCTGCCATTCCTGCACCATTTGTGAAGCAAATTCTTTCCCAAACTTCATCTTCTTTGTAAGAGGATTGCTTTTGCAGATGACTAAAAACCTTAATGAACAGAAACATACAATTAGAAGCCTTAATGGGTTTGAATCATCAACCTTTCTTTAGCTCTTATGGTTGAAGAAAGTCAAAAAGAAAGAAACTAGAGAAATATACAATAAGAATTTTTGCTGCACTATTGTATGGTTTGCAAGTTTTATAGTGTTTTTCTTTTGTCCTCTACTAAATTTTGAAGAGTCTCTTGGAGATCTCTAAGAGCTTCATCTTCTTTCTTTCTTTCTTTCCTTATCGTGATGACTATTTCCTTTCGATGTACAATTCAACAAACAATTAAATATGCACCTATGGAAGATTAAGTTTGAGGGACATTCCACCATCCTTTAATCATAAGCAATTATGAGAGAGAGATGGTTTTTTTTTTTTAAGTTGATCTTATGAGAGGTGATGTATGGCTTCCAATCGTGGATTAATTAGTTTCCATTTAACTTGAAATAAATATTAACAAGGTCTCGACATAGAAAAGTAGTGTTAAGGCCAAACCCGCGATAGCATAGTGATATAAGCATGACATCCGAAAGCGTAGGATGGAGATCATGAGTTGAATTCTACTTATCGGTCAAAAGACAAAAAGAAATATATGTAACTTAGAAGGTAACTTGGCCAATTATGTCATGCTCAAAGCTTCATGTTTTTTTAGAAATTAAGCAAGTTTAGGAAAAATCAATTGCATTGTATGTTAAACGTGGACATAAATGTGGTAGTTTCTTTAGATTAGGTTATTCATATTAATAGAATAGTTTTCTTGAACTTCACATCGCAAGTGACCCCAAACCAACACTTGGTGGGCTAATTTTCTAGAGAATTGGAGCTGAAATCTTGCCGACGAACCCGCATCACCTGAGTTACACAATGTGTCTACAAATGCGTCGGAAAAAAGTGTGGAGAATTCATGGGAAGTAAAACAAAATAGTGACTCTTTTGTAATGCAACATGACAAGCTGAGTTTTATTACTTGCACAGTAAAACAGAAACAGAAAGCAACTTTTAATGAATTAGATTCGAAAGAACATTCAAGTTAGGCCACCAAACAATTTTAAGTTTCATTGTCAAAGTCTCAAAGTCTCAAATTTTAATAACATGTTGCTTTGGTAGCATGCAATCTTCATTTTTAAGAAAGCAGTTTATCATTTTTAAAAAAGCAGTTTATAATTTTCTTTTTGCCAGTCTATATCCATTAATAGGGTTAGTGGTTAGTTGTTATCAAAGAGGGGAGCAACAAATGGGCCAAAAATCTTATTTGTAAGGAATTAAACTCAGGATCTCATCCCATAAAGGGAGAGAGAAAGCAATTTCATATTCAAAACTATAAAAGTGCATCTATATATAAAATATAAATAAATATTTAATTTTAATTAAAAAAAAAAAGAAAAAGGAAAATGCTGAAGATCCCGTCCCCTTTTTCTGTTTTAAATTTCCCGTGTGATGTGGCCATGGGCGAAGCTACTAAGGGTTGAGGGGTGGCACCTGCCACCCTTGAAATTTTTTAAAAAAATAATTATACCTTAAATTTTTTATTAAATTTAATCTTGCCTCTCCTCGTTCCCTGATTTTTTTTAACCGTCTCATGCTTTACCCTCCTTATTAAAGGCAAAAACCCACCCTAATTCACATTTAACCCCTTCTTCACCTTTTCACGCAATCTCTATGAGGTTGGATTACATGCATGTTAGTGGCTGCACCGCTACGGATTTGGATTTGCTCTTGATCTAAAGTTAGATCAACACCTATTGATCTAAGGTTAGATCAACACCTATTGATCAACTGCTAGGATGCCTCATTATAATGATTAAAGGGGATCTAAAGGTCTTCCTTTGTTTGTCTTGGTTTGAGTACTAAAGGACAACACTTTTTGAGCAATAATCCTATATTTCTCACTCACTTTTTGAGGAATAATCATGGTGATCCAACAATCATTTTTTTAAAAATTGTCATTGTGAAAAAATGTAATTATTTTGTTCTTCAAAATACCATCATTTTTTCATGATCAGTTTTTTCAGAAATTGATTGTTGAATCACTTTAATTTTTTATAGGCTTGACATACATAAGAAGAGTTTCTAGTCCAATGGTCAGATTTTCAACATTTGTTTTGTAATTGACTACATGAAGGTCTATTAGGGCCTATTTACTTCATAAAAATTTTCACAATTTTCATTTTCTATGAAAATTTTTAAAAAATGATTTTCATTTTCAATTTTCAAAATTTAGAAAATGCGTTTACTTTGCAAAAATGAAAACTGTTTTCAAAATCTAAAAATAGTGTAAATGTGTTTACTAAAATTATATATTATCTCTATATGTTTTATTATTTTCATTTTTTGGTTTTACAGTTGGTCTACATATTTTTTTTTCCATGTTTATAAGCATTGCCACGATATAATCATTGTTTTCAATTTTTGTGAAAATACAAAAAACGTCTTTTTGATGTTTTCACATTTTCTTAAAAACTGAATTCATTTTCTTGAAAACAATTTTCATTTTTTACAAGTAAACGCGTTTTTTGGGCTGTTTTTTGTTTTTATTGAAAATGAAAATGAAAATTGTGAAAATTTTCACAAAGTAAACAGGCCCTTAGTATTTCTGTAGTTTTGTTACTTCTAAAATTGGTTCTAATATAAGGTTTTTCTACTAATTGTTACTTCTTAGTGTAGGCTTTACCACACTAGATGGATCAACATGGGTGTTGATCTAGTCATCTAGCATTGATCTACAGCAACCAAATCCCATTGCTAAACACTATCTATGGCAATATAATGGGCAACACAGGAGAATCGATTGCATAACAAAATGGAAAATCAATTCATAAATGATGACTTGATTGTATTTATTAAAAGATGAGAATTTAATAGTGTTAATAATGAAGCAATCATACAATGTTTTCAAAAGATGGGTCCCATCGAGGATAATAGTATACGTAAAGAATTGAAATATGGTTTATCAAATATCAATGAAATATAATTTTTGCAATTTTTTTACCTCAATCTAATAAGACAAAGAAAAATGAACAAAAATATTCTTGATTTTTTAATTGGATAAACTATTAAAAACTATTTAAAGTTCTTCTCCCCACACTTGAATTTCGAATTCCTGGCTTCGCCATGGATGTGGCTACATACAATTTGACATGCATGTGGCGAAGCATATCATATATACACAGACATGCAATGACATGTGGCGAAACAACCGCAAGCTGCAAGTTCTCGATCAGTTCCTGAATTCTTCTGGCGTTTTTGTGTCCAATTTTTTAGTTGTATTTCGACCAATTTCTTTGCAGACAGAGACTTCTCTGCTCTATAGGCCTCTTGCTCTTCTTCCAACCTTAGCTCTCTGATTTCTCTTTGAGCTATTTCGGTTTTCATCAGTATCTCCTTCTCACGGGCCTTTAAAGCTTCAATCCAAGCCTGAGCTGTGCTGCTACCTTTTTATCTGCAATTTCTTCGGCCCCAACTGCACGTCCACTTAGGTACTCTAGCTCTCATGGTATTCTCTGTATGAATTTGTAGTTTTTCAAGAGCTACAGCTTCTGATGATTTAATAGCTTCGAGCTCTTGCATTGCAGCCTGTAATCTTTCCTCAGTTAAATCAATCTCAGACTCAGTTTTCTGAATTTCTGCTTGCTGGTCGCGATTTCTTCACTAATGAAAATACAGAATTGCAATTTGCAACTTCCAAGTGCTAAAGCTCTGCTGCCACCCTAGCTGCTGGTAGGGATGGCAATGGTTCAGGGTGGGGCAGGGCAGATTTTCCACTCCCCGTCCCAGTCCCTGTCCCCAATTATAAAATTACTCCCCATCCCCGCCCCGTACCCAGCGGGGAATATAATTCTATCCCGTCATCGTCCCGTCCCGCCCGGCCATTTTAATAACAAATTTAAAATATAACGCATATAATGTGCTTTCGGAAAGGTTTGAACCCATTACCTCCACTTAAAAGCTTGTATTTTAAGAGTGTAAAGTCTAAACCACTAAATTGCATGTTGATTGTAATTTACTTTTTAAATAAATAACTTTTCAACAACTCTTGATTGTAATATTCTTTTAAAATAAATAATCTTTTAACAACTCCCTCAAATGGATCCACATGAAAAAGCAAGCGTTAAATAAGATATTTTGAAAATTAACCGTTGGATGACATATTTCACTTACATATATGATGCATGCCGAAAATCACATTGATCCAATGGCTAATTTTTCAAAACAAGAATTATGAATTAAAAAAATTGTAATAATTTTCGATAGTTTTTTGTACATCATCTCAAGAATATGATTTTTTTTATTATTATAAATTAATAGTTTGATCAATGTGATTTTTTGTATATATGATGTGTCATGTGTACACACATATAATTTAATCCAATCGTTAGTTTACCAAAATACCTATTCCATATTGGTTTTACAAACCATATGTCAAATTATGGATAAGGTGGTGTGCGTAGGACCAATAGTAGAAAAGATTTTAATAAATTGACCGTTGGATTAAATACAATTGTTATGAATTTCATGTTCGCAAAAAATCATAGTAATCTAATGGTCAATTCAAATGTTCATGAAAAATTATAATAATTTAATTCTTCAAAATGTCACAATTTTTATTATGTAATTTATAATAAGTGCATCTAATTCAAGAGTCAGTTTTTCAAAATTTATTTTGTATTTTTCCCTATAGAATATGGACTATAGAGATCACCTTATACATAAACAACATAGTTGTGTAAAGTGCAACTCATAACAACATCGTTTATGTCATCGTGAACAAAGATAAAGTTTGAAAAATTGAAAAGAAAGAGAGAGTTAACAAACTCAACACAATAAGGAAGACTTGACTTATTATATAGGAAATATATAAGAATGGTTAGAAAATGTTAGATTGTTAGTGAGATCACCGAGATGAGAGAAAATCAAGTAACTAATATTATTAAAAAAATTGTTGAAAATGTTAAAATTGATGGGAGAGACATATAAAAGTTAGGAGGTCATTAATAATTCAAATTCTATTTTATATTATATATAATAGAATATATAAAATAAAAATTTATGTATGATATAAAATTATATGTTTTAAATATAAAATTTATATAAACGGGGATGAGAAATCCTTGTGAGGCAGGATTGGGAATTCCTGCGGGACGGGGCGGAGTAATGGGGAGGGGCATTGTAAACCCATCCCCGCCCTGTACCGCAGCAGGAAAAATATTTTTAACCCCATCCCCATCCTATACCTTGAAAAATTAAAAAAATAACCCGCCTTATAGGAGCGGAGCGAGGCAGGGCGGGTCCCTGCGGGGATGGAGCAAATTGCATCCCTAGCTACGGGTGCTTCTCTCTCTCTTATTCTTCTTATTCTTCTTCTTCATTGTGCTCTTTCTCTCTCTCTGTCTTCTTCTTTTTTGTGTTTTTCGAGTTTTCACAGTGGTTTCTTATTCTCTTAAAAGCTAACTTGTTTTCACTGTCCTCTTAAAAGCTAGCTAGTGTTTTTAATGTCCTCTTAAAAGCTAGTCTTTTCACTATCCTCTTAAAAGCTAGTATTTTCACTATCCTTAAAGTGTTTTCACTATCCTTTTAAAAGCTAGTATTTTCACTATCCTTAAAGTGTTTTCACTATCCTCTGTGATGACGTGGTTGTTGCCACATGAGACGGGAATTGAGACGGGACTTGTAGCACCGCTCTAAAAACAAGCCTAGTAAAAATTGAAATTCACTTTGTCCGACGGTATTACATCGTCCACATGAACTCTAAGCGGCTTAAATATGAAAACAAAAAACGATGAAAATGAGTTTTGACTCAATGATTCTTGTCGATCCCATTATGAGATGAAATTTTGAATTTTATTCCTCATGGATGATAATGGGTTCCTCACTAACAATTAACTAACAACTAACCCTACTGATGTATATCGATTGACAAAAAAAAAAAGAGAGTACGATTCACATTGTTAATAACATATCATCTCTCATATTAGAGTGAAGATGTAGAAGTTATAACCAATCAAATTATACAAGTTACTGTTAGTCAAGTCTATTAGGAAAATTTCAAGTTTGGGACATGCACTCAGCCAGATGCAAAGAAATTAAAGATCAATATATATGGTCGGACCAAAAATAAAAAACAAAAAATATAGATTTACCCTAGATTTACAAGCGACTCTGCACAAATTAACTAGCTAATCGAAGCCATGCTAAAAACACATAATTAAAAGATTTTTATTTTTCTAATGCAACGAAGGAACTCTTTCGAAAGTACTAGCTAGCCTGCTAGTAAAGTTCTTTTAATAATTGTATAAATAATTTGGGTTCGTATCATGCTTTCATTAAAATGAGAAAGCTACCTCCTGTTGTGTAGCTCATAATTAGTCTAATAAATATTTTTATAATTAGAATTAAAAAAAAAATTATTTAAAAAAAAAACATTTAAGTTACCTTTCCATCCTATAAAGAAAGAAAAACATTTACAAGAAAAAATTATAAAAATTGGCCAAAGAGATATTAAAAACAAATAAATAAACAAAACTTATGAAGGGGGTCCTCAATATGTTCATATTTATGCATGAACATGATTGTGATTTGTGCTTGCAATCCTGGCCATGACCTAATTAATTGTCCCACCACCTCTTAACCATTCAATGCTCATCACCTATTTTATTTATTCCTACCACCACATATATATATACACACACACACATGTGTTGCTAGGTCCCCATCACTTGGACACTTTGATCAATTTGCAGCAACAATTTTCTTCCCTCTTTTGGTTTTTTAATATTAGGTTTTGAGAGTACCATTAAGACATAAGAGAGTTGTTGTCGCAGCAATTAATTAAAGTAATGGAAACAATCATTAATAG
Source organism: Hamamelis virginiana (assembly GCA_017140935.1). Lineage (NCBI taxonomy): Eukaryota > Viridiplantae > Streptophyta > Magnoliopsida > Saxifragales > Hamamelidaceae > Hamamelis > Hamamelis virginiana. The sequence goes on along the minus strand of JAESVK010000695.1, from coordinate 602,259 downwards.
GGATTGTCAATGCATGCTATAAGATATATCATTATCAAATGTATCTTAATTTGGCCATCAATTTAATTAAGGTCTCTTAACTACGACCGACTAAATTTCAACTTTTCAAGTCAAATGCATGGCATTCGTTTTCATATTTTGTAGTTGCTACTTCACTTGATTTCTTTCCCTTAAAGTTCGGATTTTGCATTTATTTTTTCTAACTTTTTTTTTAAATAACAATTGACGTGTTATTGTCATATTAATGAATTATTTGACATGACAACTAATATGGAATTGTCGAATTAGTACCATATTCATTAAAATATTTTTCTTATACAATATATCAATGCAATTATTCTAGGTATCTAGATCTATGTGGTGGATAGGGTTGGGATTGAGGTTAGGGTTTGGCTTGAAGAGAAAGTATGTTAGAACTGTTGGTCTCCATTTTGTTTCCAATTTAATTAGTTCAATATAGATTAAGGGTTTTTTAATGAGCTTTTTGTGGAGTTGATCTCTAGTTTATAAATCCAAATAGCTTGAATAGCTTGATTTATCCTATTCTCTCGAATATATAAAATCCCATGTCATTGAAATAAAATAAAATAAAATGCAAAAATAGGACTTTTGATCTCCTACATACAAGCTAGTGTGGATTAAGTAAGAGATAAAAAAAATATTGTACCCACGACTCCAAATTTTTTGAAAATCTCTTTAATTTATTCAAGTTAAAAATTTTAAATTTGAAAATTTTGTGTACACATGGCCCCTAAAGTATATAACTTCATTTCAAACTATACACTTCACCCTATTCAATTAAAGATTTTTTTTTTCTTTTAAATTTTATTATACACTCTTCGTTTAAATAACAGGAAAAATTACAGTTTGGCCCCCTAAATTATAAGCCGTTTTTAAATTATCCTCTGTGATATCGATTGAAGCAATGTGCTCCTTGAACTATTGGCCATATTTGAATTACCCCTTCTCACAGTAAGCCATTTGTGTTTTTGGACTAAAAAATGACGTTAGACTTATTATTTTTTTAAGTAGTATTTATCTAGGATTGCTAATAGGTTTACAAGTATATCAGTGAAATTTCATGATTTTTCTCAATATGTTTTATTTATTATGAATTTTATTTACAATACAAAGAAAATAATTCATAAAAAATAAAATATATTAAGAAGAATAATGAAAATTTACTGATATGTTTATAAACACATTAGCAGTTTAGGATAAACACTGCACAAAAAAATAACAAGTCTAACATTATTTTTAACATATAGAAGGGGGCAATTTGTTATATTAAAATAGTTCAGGTGGCACATTACTTCAATCGTTACCACATGTGGGCAATTTAAAAACGGACTATAGTTTGGGGGGGCAAACTGTAATTTTTCCTAAATAAAAACATGTCCAACACCAAGTACATTTAACAATTAATCTTCTATATTATTTGTCAAGCTTTCATCTTGATTCCTAATAATTAGAATTTCTAGTAAGCCTTGCATCTATATACATAATTTCATTCCGATGTGCCGCGAGATTGATAATCCAATGGCCGAGGAGCAAATAAGTAAGCTCGCTCCTTAGTCGTTGGATAGTCTATATGGCGTGCATCTATCTGTTTGATTTGCTCTTAGTTTCTATCATATCTTATGCAAATTCAGACTCCGACCTTACATCTGTTTTTTCTCATTTTTTTTTAGTAAAAATTACAATTTGACCCTTATACTATTGATCATAAATACTTTACATCCATGTGCTTTCAATTTTGACACATTAACCCTATATGATTGATTTATGACACTTTGTATTATTCTATAAGTTAGTTATTTGTTTATCCGACTGAAAAATAATGTTATACTCATTTTTTTTTTATCCAGTATTTATCCTACATTAATAATGTGCTTATCAGCATATCGGTGAAGTTTCATGATTTTTTACAATATATTTTATTTATTACGAAATTTATTTACTGTATGGATAAAATAATTTATAAAAATTAAAATATATTAAGAAAAATCATGAAACCGATATGCTTATAGACATATTAGCAATATAGGATAAATACTGTATAAAAAATAATATATCTAATACCATTTTTCAAACAAATAAACAGATGATTAGCTGAAAGAAGAGTGCATTCTGCCACATTTTAAAAATACAAAGGTCAATGTGCCCATTTGAATAGACAATCAGAAGCAGCAAAAGCTTCTTGTGGGCTTCACAAGCACAAGCTGTCCCGTTTGGCAACTTCAGAAGCAGTGGGCCCCACAAAAAAAAAAAAAGCAGAAAATGTGATTCTGCTTGAATCTGCTTTGGAGTTGATTCTCGGGCTTCAGAATATGCTTTTGGCTCCTTAATTATTGAAATACCCATTTTGCCCTTTAACAATTAACTCCAACAAAATTTATTCCTTCCATATTCCACCCTTAACTCACTTTTATATTAATTTTTATAAACCTTCACACTTACTTTTTATATTAATATTTTAAACTTTTAAAAAATATTATTTATTATTTTATTATTAACTATACTTATATTATATTTATATTATTCATATTATATTTATTTATAATTATAAAAATATTTTTTTTAATTTTATTGCCAAGGGTAATTGTGTCAATTCATAATTAAAAGCAACTTCTTCATATGATATCCAAACAGACAGTAACAGCACTTCTATGCTAAAAGCACTTTAAAATAGAGTATCCAAATGCAACTGACTTCTGATTCTGCTTCTCTTCTACTTCTGCTTCTGTTTCCAAACGGCCCACTATATCATAATTAAAAGCAACTTTTTCATATGATATTCAAACAGACAGTAAAAGCACTTCTATGCTAAAAGCACTTTAAAATAGAGTATCCAAATGCAACTGACTTCTGATTCTGCTTCTCTTCTACTTCTGCTTCTGTTTCCAAACGGCCTACTATATCGCAGTTATAAGTATAGGAGTGCAAAATGTTTTTGACCGGCATGTAATTTTTCCCTTTTACATCTACATGCAACTTCAATTGATTCAATTGATAAAATAATTTATAAAAATTAAAATATATTAAGAAAAATCATGAAACTTCGCTGATATGCTTATAGACACATTAGCAATATAGGATAAATACTGTATAAAAAATAATATATCTAATACCATTTTCAGTGAAATAAACATATGGTTAACTGACAGAAGAGTGTAATCTGTCTTATTTTAAAAATACAAAGGTCAATGTATTACAATTATAAATATAGGAGTGCAAAGTGTTTTTGACCTATTGTAATTTTATTGTATTTTTTGTGTGTAAGGTACCTACGTCTATATGGAACTTCAGTTCATAAATACTGAGATGGCAAAAACTCATTGGACAGTAGAAAACATGCACCATTTTGTGATGCCAACATATGAAGAGATCATTGGTCTTAATATATCGACGTGGCATTACTGCGCAGTGTAACATCTTTTTACCTCCGACGACGAACTAAAATGAAAACAGAGATCTCCGTTCAAAACATCCTTCGTTTCACCTTCTCCGACCTCCGATACTGATCCAACCCTTTCTCCACCACGAACCCGAATTCTCTCTCATATCAAAACCCTAATTCACCCACCTAGGGTTTTTGATTTCTCACAAAATGCTTAAATCCACGATCGTAATCCTAATCCTATGTATCGTATTTACAATCGCCCACTCCATGCATTTCGACCTCCAATCAGGCACCACAAAGTGCATAACCGAAGACATCAAGACCAACGCCATGACTGTCGGCAAGTACACCGTCGTCAATCCGAACGAAGGTTACCCATTACCCGATACGCACAAGATCATAGTTCGGGTAACGACGGATGGAAACTTAAAAACCTTAATTTTGTTTGTTCTTTATCGTTTTGTATGTGTATTTTTGTGTATATGGATTATGAGGGTGATGATGGGAGTTTGGTAGTGCAGGTGACTTCGCCGCATGGGAACTATTATCACCATGGAGACCATTTGGAGTCTGGGAATTTCGCGTTTACTGCGGCAGAAGCTGGTGATTACATTACATGGCTTGTTTTTGGGCGTCGGATCATAAGCCGCCGACAACGGTGACAATTGATTTTGAGTGGAAGACTGGTGTTGCTGCTAAGGAGTGATCTAAGGTTGCTAAGAAAGGACAGATCGAAGTAAGCATATTGGTTTGCTTTTACATTTTTCCGATCGCTTTTGATTCATCGTTTTGTTTTCATTTGATAACATTTTTTAATTTAGGTAGATTTGTGTCTTGTTCCTAAATTATTGATATACTGTTATATGAAATTGTGTTTAGCTGGTATGATGACAAAAATTGACTTTTAGGTTGATAGTGATTGCTTCACTTGTTTGATTCTCCTACAACTGGTAATTAATTGTAAAATACTACATACCCATCTAGGAGAGTTATCTTATGTCTCCAGTTGAGTAACTCCAAGTAATGCCGTCTGTTCAACAGTAGTACATGACAGTTTGATATAAAACATGCAAGATACATGAGAAGAGGAACTGTGAATACCAGCCAATGTCATGATGATAATGGCTTAGCAACAGAGTGTTTTTCTTTTTTGAATTTTTTTTCCCGTGGGTGGGGGGGATGTTAATAAATGAACAAGAAAAAAGGCATTATAATGGTAGAAAAATTTGAAGCTATACTGAGGATGGAAGGTTAATTTGGCAAAAAATGAGATTGTGCCTGGGAAAGAGGTGGGTAATGTGAACGCATTGCCATCTAATATGGGATGCTTAGTGTACCCAGTTGTAAAGAGGTTTGAGAAGCTGCTAACAGGGTGTAAGAAGATTTATTTGGATAAGGGTGGCAGGTTAACATTGATTAGAAGCACACTAGCAAGCCCCTCTACATGCTGTGTGTCTCTATTTACTGTGCCTTCTCTGTAGTTTACTTTCAACTTAGCAATCATTTTGGAGATTGTGCTTAGCCATTCAAATCGCTATAGATATGCTTCCAATACCTTTCCACCGCAATTTGAAGTTAAGCATAATAAAATCACTAGAACTCCTTCAAGTTACCCAATCAAGTCAGATTATAATACCCTTATTTTTGTATATAAGTAGGGGAAGGGGGAATATGAAGACAGTGTTCAAGACCACAAGGAGGCTTGAACCTAGTTATACTTCATTGCCATCTACTACTTTTCCAGTGGGCTAGCTAGCATCTTCTTTGGATCTTTTAATCTAACAATATTATTAGGACCCAAAAAAAAAAAAAAAAAAAAAAAAAAAGAATCTAAAAATACTAAAGATCCTAATAGGTTGTTTGATAGTAATCTAACAATCGTAAATGATGAGGTATATTTGTTGAAATCTTACAACTTATATTTGAATCCTACCATACATATCAACTATTAACTAAAACAATCTCAATCTTAAGGTTGAGGCCTTCTGAGTGGAAACATATGCTTTGAGCTGGAATCACAAAATTCAAATTATGAAATGAAAATAAATATCACTCAAACTGAACAACTCAACTAAAACAAAGTTGTATCCCAAATATCTGGGGTCTGCTAGATGCATGCTTTTAAAATTTAAAATAAAAAAAAAATAGCCTACTATTTTAAGAGCCATATCTTTTGTTTGGAAATGGATGTCATTAATCTGTAATGAAGTGATAAAAATCACTTCCTAGCGTAAATAGATCTTCATCGACCTTAGATGATAGTGATTGTACTTGATGTTACCTTCCAGAGGTTTGCCTATGCAAATCTTAATCAAAATAGCACCAGAAAAGCTGTTAGTAGAGTAATTTATGCACCAATGTGGGTTTTTTTTTTTTACAGGAATTATCCCCTCATACCCGATGCAGGCTTCCTAATCAAATATAGCTGGATAATTTAATCTGCAGACAC
>JAESVK010000695.1:572385-588200 GCA_017140935.1 Hamamelis virginiana | reverse complement strand
TCATATTCGGGCTTCCTGCCGTACCCAGATCCATATTCCGAACTGGGTTCCTCATATTCGGGCTTCCTGCCGTACCCAGATCCATACTCGCCCTCTCCGCCATAACCCGGCTGCTTCACTCCGGGTGGTGGAAACCCGTAATCCGGCTCAGGCTTCCGCCTATACCCAGACTCACCCTCGCCCTCTCCTCCATAACCGGGTCGTTCCACCCCTGGTGGAACCCCATAACCCGGCTCAGGTTTCGGCCTATACCCAGACTCACCCTCGCCCTCTCCTCCATAACCGGGTCGTTCCACCCCTGGTGGAACCCCATAACCCGGCTCAGGTTTCGGCCTATGCCCAAACTCACCACTACCTCCGAACCTTTCTTCGCCGGGACGCCCGCCGGCAGGTCCACCGAACGGCGGGTGAGGGTGTGGCTTGGGCCGGGCGTAGCTGCTGTACTCGGTCGCTAGGGCTTCATCGCCGTAAGCAGAGGGTTCAGAGTGGGAGGAGTAATTGGGACGATCGTAGTCGATGTCATCGGCCGGTGATGTGATCGGGTAGCAGATCTCCTCGGACGGCGGAAGAGGGCGGCCGTATGTGAGATCGATGCTGTACCCGCCTTCATACGGCGTCGGATCATACTCGTCGAAGTCGTCGACGGCATCTTCATCCCTCCTTCGAGTTAAGTACGACATGGTTGCTGCTGCTTCTTCTTCGATGTGTTTTTGCTCAGAGATCTCAGAATGAAGAACAAAATCTGAAGTGATATATATTTATATAATCTTGTACACAATTTAACAAACGGTGTCGGTTTGATCAGAACGATGGCGTTTCAATTCTGCTTTCAGTTCTTTAAAATGCCCTTAGATCTGCGCAGAATATCCATCGGTCGTACTCGTAATAATGATGAAAGTGGTGGGGACTGAGACGTGGCCGGTAGTCATTAATCTGCGGAAAAACTGCCTTTTGCTTTCACAAGGCCCTAGAAATTCATTGTTTGGATAATGATAAAATGGACGGAAAGAGAAAATACGAGTCATATATTTCTTTTTTCTATCAAAATTTGGAAATGTCCTGCCGACGCTGATTATTGTATATTTATGTATTTAAGGTACACTCCATTCTCTTGAGCTTTCTCAGGAATTACCACTCTTCTATTTTTGAAAATTAATTCCTTCTTCGACTTATAGCAAATAGTCTCCTCACCTTCTCTTTGTTAAATGTTTAATTAATTTTAAGAAAATGTTAAGTGCCCGTTTGGATAAGTACTGTCTTTATTTTTTTTATTTTTTAAAGTAAAAAATGGAAAATTTTGAGTGCGAAAAATTTTGATAATTACTTTAAAAAGTTAAGGTAATAAGAAAATTTTAAAAGTGGTTATCAAAATTCTGCCCTTTATAAAAACTATAAAAAAAAAAAAACACTCCATTTTTTACTTTTAAAAGTTAATATTCATTAAGTAGAAGTTTATCCAAACGGATCCTACATGATATTTTTAAAATTTATTAAAAAACTATTTACTAATAATATCTTGTGTGATTATTGAAGAAGATTTTCATATAGATTAACTATTTGTTTAGAGTTCAAATTAAAAACTAAAAACAAATATTCACAAGTAAACAATTTTTATTAATATTTTTTTAAGAGAAATTACACTTTGTCCCTTGAACTAAATATCGTTTTCACATTTTAGTGGTTAATTATTAATGTGGAAAGGGGCAACAAATGAGCCAAAAACCTAATCCATGAAAAATGAAACCCAAAGCCCCATCTATAAAGGGAGAGACATGAACCACTAAGCCAAAGCTCATGTTCTTTCTATAGTTTTTATTGTAACAATATATCCTCTGAACTAGGGAAAATATCAAATTATCCCCTTTCATTAGTTGACTGTTTGTGAAATTAGCGGAAAGTCAGTCATATGTTATCACATACATAAATTTCACCACTTCTGGGACGATGTTGCCCTTAAGGTACTCTCTCACCTAAATCAGGTATGATCATTTCTCTCTTTCCATCTCATCACTCACGCCCAAACACTTTCATCTTCGACTGATAATTTGACACCAGCAATGCATCCATCATCTATCACTCTCTCTCCTCCTTTTTTTTTTCATCTTAGTGTTGTTAGGTCTATATACTAAAAGCCATGTTTTTATGTAATAGACCTTAGTATTTATTTATTAATGAATTCTGATATTGCATATTAAATGAGAATCTGTATGAGCTATGTTTGCATTATATTATCTTCTAATATTATGCATGTGTGTCTTTTATTCTATATAGTAGATGATCTGGTGTGTAGAGTTCGGCTTACACACAGAAGATCAGATCATCAGTTCTTGTAGAATATAAGCCTATTGTTCACAATCTGAGATGGAGTTGGACACACCATCGGTAAGATTGTAGCACATGATTTCAGTAGGTCTGTCTTGACTACGGGAATGGTTTAGTTTCAACTTCTTGTGCTAGTACACTTGTGTGTATTGAACGGGACCGTATTGAGGTAATTATTTTTATACTGACACATAAAATAATTAATACCTCATGGTTATTATGAATACTTATACTCTTAATCCCGAAATAATTAATGGACACATGCATTTATTGTTAGTTATTTTGATTCATAAAGAGTGAGATCTTTATAGGTCAATAATCTCGATGAGTTGGATAACTGCATTAATTGTATGGTGAATATTTATTATTAACGGAATCCACGTCCTGGTATAGGGATTGATGATACCCCCTTGAGGATACTTATAAGTTTTGATTATGTCAAACCCTGCAGGTGGATTTTGTATCCGACATATCAAATAAGTTAAGTGGAAGGTCTCAAGGAAATTAATAGATGTTGATTAAATTATATTGTCAGTAATTTAATTTAATCAGCGGGTATCTGTAATCTTAACGTGGGGAGATTAATAAGTATTTAATAACAAAGAGCTCGAAATTTATTTTCGAATAAGCTAGGGAGTGCAGTTATAATTCTTTAGTGGAATGAATTATAATTAATGTAAATAGGTTTTTAATATTTACATTAGGAGCCCGAAACTTATTTGCTTTTGGGTCCCTACCGTAGCCTATATATATGCCATGTTGGGCAGCCACTAGGTTAAGACGAAATATCTAAACCCTAGAGGCAGCCGTCCAACAAGGAGAGCACAAAGAGAGCCACTCTTTCTTCACATTCTGGCATTGGGGAATATGGTAGAAGGCTTGAAGGATCGAGCAGCGATCAATCTTCTGCAGTTCGTTTTATTGAGACCAATCCAGATAGATCTCAAAGGTACGGATTTTTCTATATTTGTTAAAGGATTCGGATTTTTTTTGGCATGATCCATAAACACTATCACGAGTTCATGGGATTTCCGCTCCCAACAAGTGTCACTTTTTTTTATCAAAAAAAAACCAACAAAGCTTGAATAAGAAAAACCAAATAAACAGTGCAACAAACAGAGCTTGAAGAATAAACAATGCACCATCATGGGAAGATTGTGTACCAAACAATAAAGCTTGCATAGAACAGAGCTTGAAGAATAAACAATGCATAGAACAGAGCAGCTCCAAACAAACGAAGGTGGTGGCGGATTTACCGAAGGTGGTAGCAATGGAGCGGTGCGAGTGCAACTCCTGACTGCATCTCTCTCTCTAATATGGCTTTTTCATTGTTTCAACCCAAACCAGTCCGATCATTCTTCCTCCTCCATATTCGACCATTCCTTGACTCACAACTCCTCACTACATCTGTCTCTGCAGAACGAAGCATCGGAGAGGGAAGGGGAGAGAGATGTTATTGGGTTAACTCGATGGGTATTTGTGACTCATGTTTTCCATTTTTTAAGTTTACTTATTGAAGGGTAAAAATATAATTTTATTCTTAATTCAAACAATGGTAGACTGTATATTATTTTCTATAGTTCAAGGGCACATTGTTGTAACCAAAACTATAGGGGGGCAGTGTGAAAATGGCCTATAGTTCTTGGAGCAAAGTGTAATTTTCCTTCTTTTTTTGATTGTATTTTGTTTATAGGACTTTCTCAAATAATCAAATAACTTTTTCTTTTTTTGAAGGATTTTCAAATACACAAGTTAAGATATGTGCCTCATCTTATAAGAGAAGGCTACAAGAGAGACACAAAATTTTGACCAAAAATGTAACACAGTTATAATAAGTTAATATTATAACTGATGTAATATTTTGCTTTAATTGCTAAATCATTTGGTATAGAAAAAGGAAAATGCTATACATCCAATTTTTTTTTTTTCCAAAAGTGTATCCCAAATGATGTGGCGGATAATTCAAACTTCTTTTTTTTAGCAAATTCTTTTATTGATAATAAATGAGGGGCTATGATTCATTTAGGACAATTTTTTGGGATGTATAGCATTACTGATAGAAAAAATAGTTAAAGTTCGTATTCATTTAACATTTTCCTTTAAGGAGATATCACAAACCAAATAAGTTGGTTGTGCTAATAATTATGGTGGTCATTATTTTTGGCAGTTGCAAAATTAGCATTTGAATTTTTTCAAGAGGGGAGTTTGAACTAAAATGATACCCAACTCAATACAATATAGGGATCAAACCTCGACAATTTAACTATAGTGATGGGCGGGATCTGTGTGTGATTTTGTCAATCCCTAAGGATTAGTTTAAGCCAGATCTCATCGAAAGTAGGCCTAGAATATCCTATGTTGGCATTAAAAAAAAAAAAAACCAATGTTGTGAGAATTGAAAAAAACACAAATAAAAAAAATGAGAAACTCAAGATAGGTTCCAGCACATGTTGATTACAATACTTTTTTATTTTTCAATACAACATCAGAATTTCATAATATTAATTACAACACAAGTACTTACAAAATTCTAGTTTGGGTCTCAAATCTGAGACCACCTATCCAAAACCCCACCCACCCACCCACTCGACCCGTCGTCAATTGGGCCTGCTCCGGTTGGTAATTTGGTACGTCGATTACAATACTTGGTTTATCACTTATGAGAAGTAAAGCATATCCTACCATGTATCATAATTGATTTTAAAAAATATATAACACTAATATTAAGATATATTCATACCGACACAAGGTAACAAGGGTGAAATCGACATTTTGTCCATATAAAACATTTAAGAACTCATTAATAATATCAAATTTGATCTGATAAAAATTATAAAAACAAATTTTTACTGCATTTTTCCGATCATATTTCTCACCCTATACAAATGGTTAGAGGAGAGAGACAAATCCCATCATCTATTGATCTACAAATCTTTTTAATTCAAAGATTTTTACATTTTAAGGAAGTTCAAAACCTTTTAAAATTTTAAATAAATTTTAACCTTCTTTTTTATTTTTACAAAATAAATAATGAAATAATTTTAAAAACATCTGAAAATTTTGAATTCACAAGTCTTTAAATTTCGAAATGACAACTGGACAAGTGCTGTCAATATTCTCACTGTATATTTGCCTCTACATGAAAATATTTTCTTATTCATATTGGCGCATAAATATCTTCTTCACACAAGTAATATCTTTTAAATAATAGATCTCATTTTTCTTTACTATTTTTTTCATAGAAAAAGTTCATTTGGAAAGATTACTAATTAATAATTACTAATTATATCATATATAATTTTCTTATTTTTTGATATGAAAAATTACTAATTTTAGATAAAACAATTTCTATTGCCTATATACATGTAAAATGAAACCGACGACGGGGACTCCATGGAGAGTTCCTAGTTCATCTAATTTTACGAGCTTTGATGCTTCTTTTGTCTCTATTTATCATTTTCGAGTTTCTCTTTAACTAAATAAAATTCAAAGAGTGATGAGGAAAAAAATCAAAAATAAAAATTCAAAAAGTGATGAGGAAAAAATTCAAAAATTTCTTACTCCGTGGGAGAGAGATAAGGAAAAAACTCACCACTTGTTTAAAATGCGAAAAAAAAAAAAAAAATTCTTCAATTTATTTTAAACTCAATATAATTACCTAAATCTAAATATGGGAATTGGGAATGCAAAACCATAGTGCAAGGTTGCATATATTGTACATGTGTACCAAAAAAATTAAAAAAAAAAAGTTGCAAGTTGGAGGCATGGGGGCCTAATTGGCTTAGTGGATCTGCCGGCTTGCATAAACATTTTATACCATTAGATTCAATAATCTTTTTAATGTAATAAATAAATAATTTTTTTTAAAAAATACCATGATATAAAATTAAATTTCACGACATAAAACTCTAAATAAACTTTTAGGTAATTTTCCCCTATCCTATCTCTCCTATTTATCATATTAATTAATTTTAAAACTTTTTTTATATAAAGTCAACTAAAACTAAAGTAATTTATTTTATAGAATTAATTAAATTATTAAATGAGAATTGATACGATAAGGCTAGGAGTATGGCTCGTACTCCAACGTGCACAGACAAAGAAGTTGTACAGATGAGAACAAGGAAAGATACGGAAGGGATTTGGATTCGCTGTTGATTCAAGGCTCAAGAGTGGGCACATTCCCGGTAATTATTCCTTTTCTTTTACTCTCTCATGCGGCAAAGTGAGTGAGAACCAGATTCTATTCGTTTTGCCTTTCCCTCTTTCCGGCTTTTCTCTCTGCAATCGATCCCATCGCCCCTTGAATCCTTGATCTTATCATTTACAGCCATATATATATATATATATATATATATAGAGAGAGAGAGAGAGAGAGAGAGAGAGAGAGATGGCGCCTCGAGTGATGACGGTGGCGCAGGACGGCAGCGCACAGTATCGGACGGTGCAGGAAGCAATAGATGCGGTGCCACTTTGCAACACGTGTCGGACGGTGATCAGAGTGTCGCCTGGAATTTACAAGCAGCCGGTGTACGTACCCAAGACCAAGAACCTCATCACGCTTGCTGGGTTTCGTCCAGAGGACACTGTACTTACCTGGAACAACACCGCCACTAAAATCGACCACCACCAGGTAGTAGGCATACGCCATTCTTCTAGTTCAGTTTTGTGACACGTGGGCAAATGTGTTGATTTTGTATTTTGTAATTTTTTTTTTTGGCAGGCGTCTCGTGTGATTGGAACTGGCACGTTTGGGTGTGGGAGTATTATTGTTGAAGGAGAGGATTTTATAGCTGAGAATATCACTTTTGAGAACTCATCTCCTGAGGTAAACGAACTATCTGTTTTACACACACACACATTAGTTTAGTATCATTGTAAATTTGTAACATGCTCAAGTTACCAAATGTGTATTTTTTTTTTTTTGGTTAGAACAAATGTGTATTTGTTGGTGCTTAAAAATGCTCCATGTTTGGGTATTGGGTATGTGCCTGACCCAAAAAAAGGTATTGGGTATGTGGAAACATGTGGATTGAGGTTTTGGATATAATCAAAAGTTTAAAACTGTAATTTTTATTATGTTCAATGAATATTGGAGTTTTGGCTTTTTAGGTATCGGGTATATTCAAACTGTGTTTTTTTTTTTTTTTTGGGTGAAAAGGTTTTGGTCTTTTGGGTTTACTCAATAAGTGCACTTCTTTTTATTTGTTTTGAGAGTGCTAAAATTTTTTATTTTTAGGTATTGGGTATGTTGAAACTTGTATTTTGAGGTTATGGGTATGCCAAAAAATGAGCCAATTGATTTGTTCTATGAGTGCTTTGGTGTTGTTATTATAATTTTTTTTTTTTTGGATAATTGTTATTATAATTTTTTAATTCCCCCTTTTCCCTTTATTATAGGGTTCAGGCCAAGCTGTGGCTATTAGAGTAACAGCTGATCGATGCGCCTTCTATAATTGCAGGTTTCTTGGGTGGCAGGTATGGTCACTATCTTCACTCATTCAGATTGGTGGGCTGGGGCCTTTATTGAACATATTTCTGAAGTATTTAAGAACTTTATTGACTCTCCAGTAACATATCAGTTTATTTGACACTGATATATAGAAGCATCAATAAGTTTTAGATGGTTAGACCTTATGTTTAAAGCCATGATCTGTTTTTGGCAAGAAGATGTTTTTTATATATAACCAAGGATGACTTTTTGGCCTTTTATAATCATATAAAATGATTAAAGTATCTTATCTAAATTAAGAGAATCCATCATTGAAGCTATTCCTTCTTGTAAGGTTTAGGTGATTATCTTGTCTAGCTCAATCAATTAATGTAACATCTGGAATCTACCACTGGCCAAGGCTGGCAAACTAGTGGCTTGCCCATGCGGTTTGATTGATCGACTCCAGATGACAATTCAGGGAAGATCACCATGGAGTTAAAAATGTTACTTATGGAGTTAAAAATGTTACTTAGCTAAAGGATTGTTTATGATTAACTTTAGCTAAAGAATTGTTAAGCTGAAGGATTGTTTCTTTCACTACTCTTATGCAGGACACACTGTATTTGCATTATGGAAAACAGTATCTAAAAGATTGCTATATTGAAGGAAGTGTGGACTTCATTTTTGGAAATAGCACCGCTCTCTTGGAGCATTGTCATATCCACTGCAAGTCGGCGGGATTCATAACTGCACAAAGCAGGAAATCTTCTCAGGAGTCAACTGGCTATGTGTTCTTGAGGTGCGTGGTTTACCAATTTTGGTTTAAATTTTAGATTTACTAAATAGGGAGTTATACATGTGTTTGAATTTATTTTTTTTAAAGAGGGGTGGGGGGGTGGGGTGGGTTGGGTTTGTTTAGGATGGGGTTGGGGGAAGGGTGTGGCTTGGGGGAATGGGGTGTGTTGGGGTTGCTTTAATGTGCACTTTATTACCTTTTTATGATTTTATATTTTTCATATAATATATAATCCTGTTATACCGCAAGATTTTGACTACATGTCTGATGATTTAATTGAGCTTTTACTTCATTTATTTCATGTTTAACATAGAAAATCTCAAGGAAAGGAGTAATTCCATTTGGTTGACAACTAAGAGATAACCTCTTTTAATACATTAATGAGCATGGACTATGAGAATTTTCGATGTTATGCTACAGTTGAGGAAACATGGCCTCCTGCTAGAGCAGAATGAGAACATTATTTGAGTAGTTGGTCCCAAATTCTTGGGGTAAGACTTCGTTGAGTTGAGTTTTTGGGCAATAGAGAGGCACATGGTTAGTTATTTAGTCAATTGTTTTCTCAGTGTTCCTGAATGATGACTAAAAACTGCATTTGTCAAGTTTTCCACCTGCATATAAGCCAGAGATACGAAGAGTAACATTTCTGATGGAGCTTTATTCCTTTCCACTGAAGGTTAGCAGAACTATAAAGTATTACATCCCCCTTCAGGATTGATGATCATTCTTCCTTTAAATTTTTTAGTTATTTGTTTTTTATTCAGAAATGAAAATAATCTTCATGGTATATAGAGTGCACAGATGCTGTGTTCTGTGATACCTTTACCTAATGTTGTCTTCTCAGTGTTTGTAAGTTTGAATCACTTAAGTCTTGCCCAAAATGTTGATTCTACTTCCCATTATTTTTATGCTCCGCTTCTTGATATTTTTCCTATCCCAAGTACCATCACCACAAGTTACTACCTGTATTTTTGCTTTTTATAGAGCTGTAAAAAATACACTAGAACTTTCATATTTCCAGGTCTAGCATTGCGACTGCTTTGTTTAATAGATGTCCACTTTGAATTTGGGTTCTCCTTGCAGAATAGAATCTTCAAAAGACTTATTTTCTATTTTGTTAGTGCTCTATTTTGCGAGAGCCTATCATTCGGTGGTTCCAAGCTGGATGGGGGTGGGGGGTGGGGGGTGGGGAGAGAGTCTTCTAGAATTAGAATTTTGTTTATTAGGAAGTGTTTTTAGTGTTTCTAATAGTTCACTTTCTTTTATCCCACTTTACTGATGATTTTAAATGAGTGATCAGGTATATTTGTTCTTTCAATTGTAGTTACAGGTTATTCTGGATATGATTTGATGTAGGAGCAGAGGTGCAATTTATGTTTGATTGTATTTTACCGCAGAAGGGTTCTTGATGGTATTATGTTTTCAAGTTTTTTATGAGATATGTTACAATGTTAACTAATTGAGGTCCAAGTGTTTAGGATTAAAAAATGGCTTTGGTAAGGTAGTGCTGATTCTGTATGAGGCAAAGTATTTTTTTCTAGTGTACTTGATTCATGGGTTGTCCAACCATTTTTCATCTTTCCATCTCCTGCTTCTCAATGGGACCATCCTAGGTAGAGTTCTATCATGGTGCTCAATAACACAAACATTGATGTAAGAAATTGATCTTAATAACTTTAAAGGTTCTAAATTCATGTTTTAATATCTTGTAGTTGTCCAATGAGACCACTTATGTAAAGAGAAAATTGCTTTGAGGAAACCTTGCTTCACCTAGATCAATATTTCCAATGAGACCACATGTCAATTTTAGTTGGACTAGTTTTTTCAATAGAGTCAGAGTTGCTCAATAGTTTCGTTGGTTACATAGAATGCTCATTGTTGCTGTCGGCATAATCTTTGAAATTTGGATTTGTAAGCTCTGTGCGTGGTGTTCTTTTATTTATTTATTTATATATATATCTTTATTTTTATCTTTTGCTTACAGTATATTCCTTATAATTTTGCTTCTAGTTGAAACTGAATGGGTTATTTTTTCTTAAATAGTCAGCACATGTCCTCAAAAGATAATTTCATTAAAGGACTATGTCTGGCTCTGAGAGATTCTTTGTTTATGTTTTTTGCACTTGATGCAATTTTTTCTTCCTTAAATCATCTGGAACCTATTGCTTCCTTATTTCCCTCTTACAAATAATATGTTGTGATATTGATGCAGATGCGTGATCACTGGCAATGGAGGGACGTCATATGCATATCTTGGACGACCATGGGGTCCCTTTGGAAGGGTGGTCTTTGCATTCACATGGATGGATGCATGTATCAAGCATGTAGGTTGGAATAACTGGGGAAAACCTGAGAACGAGAGAAGCGCTTGCTTTTATGAGTACAGGTACTTCACATTCAGTCCTCTTCATAGTTCTGAAACTTTAGAGTCTTTGTAATACACAGATATGTTAATCTCCAATACGCACGCGCTTGCAGCACAGACACAGAGAAGAAAAAAGAAGAAGAAAAGTAAAGTCATCAATGTTCAGAAGTTCTAAGATAAAAATTTGAGGATTTGACTCTGGCAGGCCAGGGGTTACAGCTAAATAGCACCATGTGTGTTATAACTGATTATTTTGAAAGGTTAAACTCTGCTGTTTTTTTTTTTTTGGTTACAAAAAATAAATATATAATAAATAAAACTTTGGTGGATTTGAGTTTTCAACCATTGGGTTATTCATCCTATTTTTTCCATGGAGATAAATTAGCCGAGTCTTTTTTTTTTTTCTAAAAAAAGCTTGAACAGCTTCGCTTGCTTACCTATCACAAAAATAAGCTGTAATTCGAAAGACTAATTACTGTTTTCTAGTTAACCCCCTTCTTACTATGTGATTTTACTAGTTACACGGTTCAGTAAATTTGGATTCTTTGATCAAAACTGCAGGTGTTTCGGGCCTGGCAGTTGCCCATCAAAACGGGTAACATGGGCATATCACAAAAATAAGCTGTAATTCAAAAGACTAATTACTGTTTTCTAGTTAACCCCCTTCTTACTATGTGATTTTACTAGTTACACGGTTCAGTAAATTTGGATTGTTTGATCAAAACTGCAGGTGTTTTGGGCCTGGTAGTTGCCCATCAAAACGGGTAACATGGGCCAGAGAACTGATAGATGAAGAAGCAGAACAGTTCCTCATGCATCGTTTTATTGACCCAGATCCAGAACGGTCTTGGCTGGCCCTGAGAATGGCCCTGAAAATACCTTATTCTGCTTAGAAATTATTATTGACGGTCACACCCAGAAGATTCACAATTAATAATCAGAGAATTGATGTTATTAAAGATCTTATATGTACAATGAATAATACTACAAGATGCTGGTTTCAACTTTTGATTCGTCAAGATGTGAGACAAATTACATGGTGCCTGCTTTTGTATGACCTTCCCTCCAGACGATGAACATTTTCCTACCTTGGATCTGTATTGTCTACCAAAGAGTTTTGAGGAAGTTGAATGCCTGTTAATGCAGCATACTTTTGACCTGTTTGATTCTTGTCCCAAGAGGATTTAAGGTTTTTAGCAACTTGAGTAGTTATTTTGCAGGAGCAAGAACTGAGACGGTTTGGCTGCCATCTGTGGCTACTGCCAAGCAATGTTACGATTCAAGTTAAAGGCACAAAATTGTAATGAGAAAAATCATGATAGCTTCTGATTGTAGTGGAAAAATATGGTCTTATTGGGTGGAATAATGGGGAATTTGATTATTAAATATGGCGGATTTTGTATTAGGCTTTGTTGAGTGCTTAACATTATTTTGTGTGATTTCGTGATACTTCTTATCAAGGGATGGAAGTCCATTATGTTTTTCTTACTGTCGTGTATAAATTATAGTAATTTTGGGGCAAACTTGTTACCTATTTTCATTTGGGTGATGTGTCATGATTTGGATGCTTTGCTTTTCACCTAGGCGATGTGTAGATGGTTCAGATCATGACACATCACTCAAGTACCAAGCAAACCCAAGCAGAGGATCCTCATTTGAACCGGAATGGAGACTCGGATGTTGGATTTACCACTACAGAATTGAAATAGAGATTTTCAGCGAGTGCTTAGCTTTTGAGACTTTATGGAGAAGGATATCAAAGAGTATGATTGGGTGGACCTCTAATCATTTGATCTCTTAGAATTCAGCTAATTTAGCAAAAAAAAAAATGTAGAATTGGCTAAATTGTCCAATCTCTTTTTCTTGAATTTTCGTGCTTTAGGCAATTTTTCCCTTTTCTTTCCCAAATCAAATTTCAGACCAAGCCAAGCCGGAGTTTTTCATGCCAATTTATCATAGTTTCATTCTAGCACTTTGTCCAAACATTAAATTTGCCTCTTTCTTTCCAATAACTTCTGTAGCAATTTTACTACCAAATCTTCCACTTTTATTTAGGCCTTAAAGTAGGACATTGGGGTATCGTTTGGATGGCCGGCTACGCGGTGGGGTTGGGATTTCAAACCCTAACCGTTGTTTGGATGGGTTGTTTTAGGGGGTGAGTTTCGAAGCCGGTGGAGTGAGGAAGCCGGCCATTGGTGGGAATTTGAAGTCTCTTGCAAATGGTGGGTTTGAGGTTTGGCAACCCGGGCTTGAGATTGCGACTTACAGTATTGACGAGCATGCCCTTTTGTTTTGCAGGCAACAAATTGATCTTTCATCTCCATCCCCAATCGATTCTACAGGCAACGGAAGTTGCAGACCACACCTCACGCCAGTGGGAGAAGAGAGAGGAAGAAGAAGAAGAAGAAGAGAAGACTGCTGCGCCGACCTCACACCGGTGCCACTGCTACCTCACGCCGGTGGGAGAAGAGAGAGGAAGAAGAAGACTACTGCGCCGACCTCACGCCGGTGCCGTTGCTACCTCACGCTACTGCTACCTCTTTTGTGGGTTATATATATATACACACACGAGATGCCAAAGTAGACCTCTGTTATATATATGTGGGTTATATATATATATATATATATATATATATATATATATATATATATATATATATATATATATATATATATATATATATATATATAATATAGAAAAATGTTCTAGTGAGCATTTGCTAACTTTAAGCTAAAGTAAGCAAAGAACAAAAACCCATGGATTGGAATCTTGAGATGAATCTTCCATTAAGTGAATGAGAATCCAAGGGCTCGTGTTATTTGCTAACTTTAACTAAAGTAAGCATATGTTGACTAGATCACTTCTCATTATCTTTGTTTTAAGAATGGTAATTTGGTAATTATATTAATTTTGTTGTGAATTTTGATGGTCCAAACAAACAAAGGTCAGACATTACAGCCTTGAGATTCCCAGCATTTCAAACATTGGTTTGGAGTACAAAATTACAAATCTAAACCCCCCGATTAAACATTCCCAGGCTTGAGATTCCTAACCCGTGTACTAAACGCACCCTGTGAAGGTGCCACTAAATCTACTGGTAAAATCTTTTTTTTGTTTTTTCCTTTCTTTCTTTCCCCTCTTATTTCTCCTTGATATGAAACAAGCACACAATCTTTTTCTAAAAAGAAAAATTTCATGATAAGCTACATAGCCATACCTACCTTTGAATGTCATTTTAGTTGGTAGATGATTTTAGTGAATATATCTACTGTTCCAATTTTGTTCACGCATGTTGACTTTAACTACAATCAACATAATGCTTTTAACTAATTGTGGGATTATTTATTTTGAAAATGACTAGCGGATTAAATCATAATGATCCAATGTCAGCATCTCAAAACAGATTGTGTAAAACTTTGACTATAGAAAGCTGTTATAGTTTTTCTTAGTGACATTTTAAAAAAAAAAACAATAGCTGGATAATTGTGATTTTTGGCATCCATAACATGCATAAGAATAGTACCTACTCTAAGCATCAATTTTTCAGAATACGTATATCATAATTACATATAACCTTCATACTTAATTAAAGTACATGCTTCTATTTTAAGGTGTACCTTACGCAGCTAGGTGACCTCTATAGAGTCAAATGTGTATCATATTTTGAAAAATTGACTGTTGAATTAGATAAACTGCTTATGAATTTATGTAAATCAAAAATCACAGTGATCCAACAACAGTCAGTTTCTGAAAAATATCACAGTGAAAAATTGTAATTTTTTTGTTAATTAAAATGTCACTAGTTTTTCTCAATTAACTTTTTCAGAAACCGATCATTAAATCACTATAATTTTTGGTGAATATGAAATTCATAAGCAGTTCATTTAATCTAACAGTCAATTTTTTAAAATACAATCTACATTTAATCCTATAAAAATCAACTTAAACAAAAATGTGTTATTTAGACCTTATAATAAAAGCTCCGTTAAGGAGTTAAAGTAAACATCATCTCTATATGTATATTATTAGAAAGGGAATGTGGTATAAATAAACAGCCAAATCAACATAGAAAGCAACCGAACAGTGCCAAATATGATGACATCGGATGGTGTGATGGACCCACCTCTCCAATGACCACTAATAAATTGCCACGAGGGACAAAAAAGAGCCAAATCAGATATGGTTTATCTTTCCCTTACCCAGTTGTCACTTCTCTCTCTCTCCTCAGACTCCAGTCTATTATTGCCTCTCTCTGCATCAAGTCATCAACATATCAACACCGAGCAAATACAGAACAAGAAAGAGAAAAGAATAATCAAATGGGTGAGGTTACAGCAGGTTCTTTTCTCCCTCAACGCCAACACGGTTTGATACTGCGCACAGGTGCGCATTTTAGTTGGGGGAGATGGAAGGAACGGCAGCTGAAGCACACATGGGCATGCCAATCAAAATCGCTGATACCCATCAAGAACCAGATAGTGAAGCAGCCTTCAACCTATACCTCTAGAATTACCACTGACATCCCTCTCTACGAATTACCTGGGGTACCAATCATTCTCTCTCTCTCTCTATATATGTGTGTGTGTGTGTGTGTGTGTATGAGGAAACTGGTATTGGGTGGTGTTGGTTTTTGCAGGCTTCGTTTGATCAATATTTGGAGGACAAGCCCAGAGTTTTCAAAGCAATATTTCCAGACAAACGAAGAAGCCAGAAACTCAATGAGGTGCTCCACTTCTCCCCATAACTTTTTGCGAATCTTTATTAATGTTATGACAGCATAATTTAACACACACACACACACACACAAAAAAAAAACCCAACATTAATTACAATTAAATATGAATTCGAAATGTTACTTAAACAGAGCAAAGGCCATTACATTAGTAATATCTTGGGT
>JAESVK010000695.1:505928-549153 GCA_017140935.1 Hamamelis virginiana | reverse complement strand
CACTCACACCAACCCCTTTCTAAAAAAAATGAAAAAAAAAAAAAAAAAAAAAAAAAAGTTTCCATATTGTGTGCATGTGTGTAGGAGAACAACAATAGTATGTAGTTAGGTTAGTTAGCAATATATATGAAAAACACGACTTTATAGATAAAATGAGTTTAAATAGACAGCTTTCATACTTTCCGTAGACAAAGTCATATATTGTACTATAGCAGGCTAATAAAGGAGTACAATATTCACATTTACAATCAGAACCATAAAACTACGAAGCTAGATAATGGGTAAGATGTCAATTGATTTATTTCATTGAAAAATAGATGCATTACAGGCAATACATGCATGGTGCTATATACTAAACCAGAGCCAAATGATGGCATCCCAGGCTCCATCAAAATCTAAGACTGAGACCCAAGAAATCACTAATATAAAAGCACCAAAAAGACACTAAAGTGACTGCATGAACATCCCAAACATAAATAGAAATTTCCCAGCTAGTCAAAACATATAAATTCTAATCTCTGCAAGTATATCAAAGGATTCCCAAAGGTATATTCCCGATATAACCTACAGTTCCGCATGCCCTTGAGCTCTGACTGCTAACCAATTTGACAATATCTTTAAGCATCACTGCTTAACTGAGCATAGGGAGAAAATGAGGCTATATAGAAGTCAATAATAGGCAATAGATTAAAAGATGAGTGAAACTGCCATTTGTTATGGATTACCCACATCCTTGAGATAAGATCATCAACAGTAACGATTTTGTAGGACACCCATCCCAAAAAAAAAAAAACTTAAAAGGAATAGGAGCCATCCATTTAGCATTAGCAGGAAAAGGGGCCAACTCTTTCCCACACCAAGGTCATTAAGAAAGGAACTTTCACATCAAAATGGTAAACAACCTGTAAAATGTTACGCCCAGGCATGAAGCATGGTAAAGATGAATAGCTTGAAGTTTCCCAATCTTAAAAAAATATTTCTAGAGCAAATTATGACCAGAAACCTTTTCTCAATTTAGAAAAGCTCTATGTGTGTGCATGTTTTTGTTACACGGTCTTGGTAGAACTCAACCCCAAAAGTTAGCTCAAGATGTGAGGGTGCCCTCACGCTTATATACAGCACATTACTTTCATACTTAGGTGTCATAGGACTTCGCTTCACACCGTCCCTCATGTGCGTGCTCATTCGGCAGCACCTGCAGCGTGCAGGCCTAGGACACACACCCTATCCATCCCTCGGTATGCCGGCTCTGATACCTTGTTACACGGTGTTGGGTAGAACTCAACTGCAAAACCTAGCTCAAGATGTGAGGGTGCCCTCACACTTATATGCAGCACATTACTTTCATACCTAGGCGATGTGGGACTTCGCTTCACAGTTTTTGTTGGTGTTTTGGCTTCAAGACTAATCAAAATGACATATCACATTCACCAAGCTGTCCTTTTAACCAACCAAGCTCCTAAAAACGAATCCTTTCTTTGCATGATTCATGCAAACCAGAGAAGAAACCAGGACAAAATAACAAAAAATCTGCCATCCTCGTATATAAATCCAAAAAATCTACAAATTAACTAGCCACCATGACTATTCTGTTTCCTTCTACACAATTTTTTTAAGAAATTAACATTTGAAAAAATAATCCAAATTATTAACATCAAATGTCAAATTAAAGTCAGAAATAAATAATCAATCGACTTGAATTGGGAACAACCATGTTCTACCCTTTGTTAGGCTTCCCAGAAAACAATGAAAAGGAAAAGAAAACAAATTGCAAAATAAAATGAGGGTTTTCCCTTACCTCCATCAAGAAGACCAGCTGACGTACACTTTCTCGAAAGATTCGCCGAGAGCTCACAGTATTGGCGTTCGTATCCTTCGAATACCTCACTCATCTTCTTCAAAGCGAATATACACTGTCCAATCAACGATCTACAGTTACATCGATTCTCGAGCTAAATCAAACTATGTTCTCAAAATAAAAAATAAAATCGACCATTTGATTAAAAAACAACCAAAAAAAAAAAAAAACTCAATTTGATCAGAATTATGCAGCCGTAATAGAAAGATCTTCGAGAGGGATCGATCGAATCTTTTAACAAACAAATTCAAAATTAAGATATATAGTGAACCTGAGACGATCGGAGAAACAGAATGTCCTCGGAAGTTGCAGAGACGGCCGGAAACTCGCCGGAGGCCGGAGTTGCGGATCTGCAGTTGCTTTACGAGAAAGGTGGTGGTGGTACTTTTTCAAACGACAATTGCTTGCTGTGTGTCGACGCGAGTGGGGGTATATGATATATCCATGTAGAAGGTTAAAGAATGATAACTGCACTCGTTAGGGTACGCTAGAAGGGACACCTTGTCTCGTCTATGATTGCCAGCTGTCACTGTATTATGTGTTTGTCCAAGCTGGTCACAAAGGAAAGCTAACAGGCCAATGATCTCAACGTTATTCGTGCCTTTTTAGTTCTCATTATTATTACCACTGGCAAATGTTCCCGCCAATATTTTTACCATCTCCTATTCACTTTCATCTCCACACAGTCCAAAAATGTAAGTTTTACATTTACTTTTGTCCCTATCATCTTCCATTAACTGTTCATTTTTTTTTACTGTCCAAAATTGACACTTGATTACCGCTTTTATCATCTTTCATCAATTTTACGCATAAGATTATATGAATCTCAATAAAGTATGCTAAGAATGCTATTAATGGATTCAGAATTTTGTGAATTGTTTATGCCGAGCTATTGATTGTATTAAAATATAATAATATATATTCAACATTGATCCTATCATATAAGATACTCTAGGGTACTACTAAATATTACTATTTTGGTTTTTTATTTTTTCCAATCTTTTATTAAACACGTGTCTGCCACATTGGTCATCGTACAAATGTCAATATGTTGATTGTATTTAAGTACTAGTTGGCATAATTCGCTAAGACAAATGCTACACTAACATGATGTTACCATATCACTTATCACATTAGACAATTGATAAAAGTTGGTGAAAGCACCGATGAGAACGGAAGAATTCTTTAGCATCTTATGAGATCACAATAGTGATTTATCACTTGTCACTTGTTACCATGCCAACATGATAAAAAGATTATAACAAGACATTTTCAAAATTCTCACATGATTGAAGCCCTCCGCATTAACATAGGTTAGGGTACATGACACTAAGTATGGAGCGTAAATTGGTGCAATCTAGGAGTTTAATACAAGATAAATAAGAGAGCAATGCTAGTGGTCCCGTCCATTTTTCCCTATTATACTCCCGTCTGTCATGTTAAGGTGTCATGTCAGAAATATGAAACTACCTCAGCATAGTAAAAATACCCTAACACAGTTAAAACAGTTTTTTTAGGCTTTCATTATTTTACTTTATTTTTATTTTTTTTCATTGTATTTTTCACTGTATTTTTCGGGTTTTTACTGTGTTTTTCCAGGTTTTCATTATGTTTTTTTTTTGTTTCATTGTATTTTTTTATGTTTCATTTCATTGTGTTTTTTCATGAAAACACAAAAAAAACAAAAAAAAACAAACAAACAATGAAAACCCAAAAACATAGTGAAAACTCATAAAAACATAGTGAAAATGTTGGAAGAATAAGAATAAAGAATAAAACACGGTAAAAAAAATGTTGGAAGAAGGATAAAAAGAAAATAAAGAAGAAAGAAGATGATTGGCGCCATCGTACCTGTGATTCGCCGGCGACATTCACTGGTGTATATGAAGATAATTGGCGTCGGCGTACCGTGGTTGGAGAGGATCATCGTGGTCGGAAGTTTGCATGGTTACGATCTCTCTTTTCCTCTCTCCTCTTTCTCTCGCCTCTCTCACACTTCACTGTTTTTATCTCATCATCATTTTTATCTCGCCTTTATCATTGATAAATATGAAGTAATGATAAATATGAGATAAAAAAATGATACTTTTATGATGTGGCAAATACCACATCAGATGGGCAAATTAAACAGGAACCTCAAACGGGAACTTTAGCATTTTCCTTAATAAGGTCGTACAAAATTTAAGAAGGGGTCTAATAAGCTCTCTTGGTAAAGCAAATGAGCATCACAGCCCTTAGCCAAAAGAATCTCTCCTTCCCATCAATTCATGATTAAAAATGTATTGGGCTTGTAAAGTACATGCAGTACCACTAATTTTTTGAGTTGGAAACCTGGTATGTAACAAACGGTAACAAAGTAGACCTAACTTATAATTTAGCCACTCCAAACCCTACAAGAGCATTGCGAGTTTAGGTGGGAGAGTGTTACAAATTCTTATCTGACACTGAATAAGCACTAGGAAAGTCTTGATTTTATAAAGATACAATACTTTCACCTAATAAATTAGTCTTTTGGATTAAAAACCAGAATGACACTTACTCTTGAGCTGTCAGAAAGCAAAGTAATAAACAGCCAGAAAGAATAAATAAGACAAAGGACTGCCCATATTTATCCCTTGTTTTTTTTCCTTCAAATTGTTCTATTGTGAACACATCGTGTAGAGCCTGTAACTCAACTATAAGAATCCGTTTAAAAAATATAAAAATTTAACCAATAAACAATAAATTTGACCAATTTTATTTTTCATTTAGGGCCTCCTGTTTACTTCGTGAATTTTTTTGCAATTTTCATTTTTATTTTCAATAAAAACAGAAAAAGGTCTAGAAAATGCATTTACTTGTAAAAAAAATAAAAACTATTTTCAAGAAAATAAATTCAATTTTTAAGAAAATGTGAAAAGATAAAAAAAAGCGTTTTTTGTATTTTCACGAAAACTTAAAAAATGATTATATGGTGGCAATGCTTATAAACATAGAAAAAAATATGTATATAGAGATAATATATAGTTTTAGTAATGCATTTACACTGTTTTTAGATTTTGAAAACAGTTTTAATTTTTGCAAAGTAAACACATTTTTAAAATTTTGAAAACTGAAAGTCTGTTTACTTCATGAAAATTTTTACAATTTTTATTTTTTGTGAAAATTTTTAAAAAATAGTTTTCATTTTCAGTTTTCAAAATTTAAAAAATGTGTTTACTTTGCAAAAATTAAAAATGTTTTCAAAATCTCAAAAGAGTGTAAATGCATTTACTAAAACTATATATTATTTCTATATGTTTTATTACTTTTATTTTTTGGTTTTATAGTTGGTCTACATATTTTTTTCTATGTTTATAAGTATTTCCACGATATAATCATTGTTTTTAGTTTTCGTGAAAATACAAAAAAAAAAAAAAAGTCTTTTTGATGTTTTTACGTTTTCTTAAAAACCGAATTCATTCTTCACAAGTAAACGCGTTTTTTAGGCCATTTTATGTTTTTATTGAAAATGAAAATAAAAATTGCGAAAATTTTCATGAAATAAACAGGCCTTTATTGTTTGATAATTCTCATATCCATGTAAATTTGTTAAACATTGTTGAAAGAAAAACAGAGACAAACATAATTTTTTTTTTTTTTTTTCGTGAGTTCATTTATTTAAAAATAAAATAGAATTGAGGAATTGAACCAAATCCAATTTTCATAATTTTCAAACCATGTAGCATTCGTTTTATCATACCTAGGAATCCATTCATCCTATTGATTCCTAATGAGTCCCTCCTACACTTGCTACTCCCGAGTTAGAAATGGTAATGCCATTTCTGTTGAGTTTATTTCAACCCTCTTAAAGTTTAGATTAACATAAAATTCATATTTTAAAGTATAAAACATATTTTGACAAAATATGAAATTTTGATAAGTTGAAAATGGTTGCTTATTTTATTTTTTACTGTTTGATAAGTTGTTATTATTATTATTCTTATTTATGTAAATTTGTTGAGTCTTTAAAAAAAAAAAAATGAAGCATAAATATAAACTTTTTTCAAAGATTTTATAGAATAATTTAGAAAAAATTACAGTTTGCTCCCTATACTGTGGGTTAAAAATACTTTGCACCTCTCTACTTTTAATTGTGATACATTGACCCTTATACATTTAAAATGTGACAGATTGCATTTGATTGAAAAATGGTGTTAGACATGTTATTTTTTTTTTTATGCAGTATTTATCTTATATTACTAATGCGTTTATAAGCATATTAGTGAAGCTTCATAATTTTTCTCAATATATTTTATTTATTATGAATTTTTTTTACAGTATGAAGAAAATAATTCATAAAAATTAAAACATATTAGGAAAAATCATGAAATTTCAACGATATGCTTGTGGGCACATTATCAATGTAGGATAAATACTGAATAAAAAAATAACGAGTCTAACATCATTTTTCAGTTAAATAAACAAATAGCTAACTGATAGAAAGGTGCAAAGTGTCATAAATCAATCAGACAAGAGATAATGCGTCACAACTGAAAGAAGATGATGAAAAATAGTTTTGACCAATAATACGATGGGTCAAACTATAATTTTCTTAATTTATTTATAAATCATAATATAACTATTAACAAAATGAATCCAACCTAGTACGGTACAAAAAAAAGAGTCCAACCTAGTTTAATTTTCCGATTTTCCAAACTCGTCCAAATAGTACTCTAATGACCGATGAGAGTTGATATGCCGGTAAAGGGATGAGTTGTAAATTTAGATATTTTTTATTTGAAATTAGTCAAACTCTCTCGACTAGCCACTTGCCAAAACTATTAGCCTAAACGTTATACGATTTTATGAAGTGATAGGCGCGTATGATTAATCTAGCTCTAACATTTCGGACGCTTGGTTGCTTGGACAAATAAAAAATAAAAAAAATTGCTACCGTAACGTTTTGGGGTAGTATTGGAAATTTAAAAAACGAGTCGGTTACGCTGCGTAAAGTTCACAACGAAATGTAAAATATCGCCTTTCTCGCTCAGCCAGCCACCCCAAGCTGCTTTCGCTGCTAACGAGGTACGCTCTCTCTCACTCATTCCTTCTCTGACATTCGTACTCTCTACACCTCCTCCTCCTCCTCCTTCTTCTTCCATATCTGAGTATACGTTCTCGATTAGGGTTTTAATCCGTCTCCTTTATGCCAAGCTGCAAGTGTTTCGACTGGTCTCTGACAGTTTAATCACAAACTCATACAATTTCAGTAATTGATCACTTCACAAAATATACGATAAATGAGGGTTATATGTAGCTTTCCTTTGTTAGAAATGTATCAAAACGATGCGAATCGATGGTCTGCTTGATCCTAATGCTCATACATGAGAACAATTGGAAGTGAGTAGTATTAATGTGTATTTAAGATATTTCAAATCATTTCCACTTTTGAAATTAGCTGCGTTTAACTAAAATGGGGCTTAGTTTTTGGGTCTCTTTCAGATTAAAAAAAAAAAAAAAAATCTATATATAAATTATTGTAGGATTGGTTGCACCATATATACATGTACACAATAAAAGTAAGTTAGAGCATATTTGGTTGTCCCATGGAAGTGGAATTGTGCATTGTGATTTTGACCTTAAAAGACACCCCTAGTAGTTTTTTTTTTTTTTTTTTGGTTCCTTTTTCCATTTTTGCACAAATATGGTGGGTTGCTGATAGTTTGGTTGGTGATGACGTGTCCTTGAGTTATAATCATTGTTGAAGAGTTTCAAATTTAACTGTCCAATATCAGGTGTATTTTTTTGTCTGTTTTATTTATTTTTCATATCAAGGACATGTATATGCATTTCTGAAACAAATTTCCTAAGTTCAATGTTTGTTTCACACTTTTGTGCAGAGTGTAATTGCGCCCTCGGGTTCTCTCTATGCTAATGCAGTTGAGTTAGGGGGACTGAGGAGTTGATAGAGCGATTTACCAATATTATTTGAATTCCTTCTGAAGGAATGATTCTTTCTGCTCTTCTAACTTCTGTTGGAATCAATCTTGGCCTTTGTTTTCTGTTTTTCACTCTATATTCTATACTGAGAAAGCAGCCAGGTAACATCAATGTCTATGCGCCGCGCTTGGTTGCTGAAGGAAAATCTCAACAGAGAACTCATTTCAACTTGGAGAGTTTATTGCCTTCTCCCGGTTGGGTGAGAGGGGCATGGCGGCCCTCTGAAGATGAACTCTTGTCAATCTTGGGCTTGGATGCTGTGGTCTTCATGCGTATTTTCATCTTTAGGTAACTTAGATTTTTCTTGTAGAATTAACTTCAAAAATTCCATTTTATTACCCACTAGTTTTCAAAACAATTAGATCCTTCCGCTCAGTATTTGATGAAATGGCACTGCTTTGTGTCCGTGTATGTGTATGTGTGTTCATGTGTGCATGTGTGTTTATATATATATTTAACATGATAAACACTAAAGTGCATTGTGTTCTGTTTTTGCTAAATTTATTTTTGGCATAGAAGACTGAGAACATACAGCTAAAATAACATAGATAACTTAAATTTAATTGAAGGTGAAATATTGAAAGAAAACCTTAACAATTTCATTAAGGTTCTAACATTATGTTAAAAGAGAAGGAACAAGAAAAATGATAATCATGAAATGCAGGAGTAAATTATGTATTGGAAAACCAAAAAAGAGAACAAAAAAAGGGCTTAGATATCTTTTGCTTTTCGTTCTTATTAATTGTAAAACAATTTTATTTTACTTGGTCTCTGAGGTCATCTTTCCCAGAATTGGAGGCAGGGACTTTAAAATCATGGGACTTACCTAGAGTGGTTGAAATTCTTGATATATAGGGACTTAGAGGTCTCAGCCTCCTCTTTTTTTTTTTATATGGGGTGGGGGGTGGGGGCGGTTATTGTAAACACTATTTATTTTTTGTGGATTGAACCCTCTTTTAATCTTTTTTAGTTGATAGTTGACTTTGAGCAATGTCGACACTGCCACCTCCTACATGGCCACAGCACTGCCTCCTCGTTTGCTTCCACCATACTACCACCATTGTTGCTGCCACAACCACAACCTCCTCCATTATTGTTATGCCGCCGCCACCACCACCACTCTATCAATCTAAATTTGCCTTGCCATTGCTAGCACAAAATCTTGACAACCTTGGCCCTCTATTTCCAATTTCACCTTAACTCCACCACCATTGTCTCCGCTAATGACATCGCTATCACCTCTGTCATGTCATGACCACCGCCTCACTTTACCATGCTACTGCCACGATCACCATCATTTGGCTAACATCACACCATTTTCTTACCACCTCCACATCTAATGTGGTTGCAACCGTACCAGCACCATGACTCTCACCACTTGGCCTGTAAATGAGCCGAGCCAATCTGAGTGTCTAGTTGCTTGAGTTTGACTTGGTAGTATAGTTCAAGCTTGGCTTGAGCTTGATAAAAATGTGATCAACCTAGCTGGAGCTCGGCTTGAACTTTAAAAGTGAAGATTGGAATGGGATCTGTTTAACACTTTGAATAGACGTGAATACATCTGGTTGTCATTAGTTTCATGGGAATGGGCTTTTTAGTCATTCTGTTGATAAAATAAGGATTCTTATGTCCTTTTGAACATTAGCCTCAGCTATTCACATATGGCCAAAAGATGTGTTGTCACGTCATTCTAAATAACAACAGCTTTAGAGAATTTATGAAGACAGGGAGATTAAAATCAACTTGCTGTGATTTGACTAGGATCAAATATGGAATGCATTGCATTAGACCCCTTTCTTTGACTATTATTTCCATGAAAATAAATATTTTGATTGGAGGATGATCTCACATTTATCATACGCTCATTTTCCTTCAACATCACGTATATGTACTGTTTGAATACCTATATAACATTATTAAAATATCTATTATGCCATGTTTGCACGCCTCGTCAAGCCAAGAACAACCTTACTCAAGCTTGGCTCACTTACCAAAAGGACTTGTGATTCGAGTTTGAACTTGACTTGTTTAGATTAGCAAATGACTTTGAGCGAGTTTAAGAGTTCAAACTTGAGCTAAGATCGATCTACTCAGATCATTTTACAGCACCAGTGACCACCTTTACCTCCATTTTGATCACTCGTTTCTCCATCACTCCACCCCTTCTTTTCTTCCCCACTAGCATCCACCAATGCAGTCTCAGTGACTCACTGCTGTTCCTTTCACCAAGGCATGACTAGAACTTTCATTGAATGCCACTTTTACCTCAATGGCATTACTGCTATTTGAAATCCTAAAAAGAAGAGAATAAAATAATCCAAAATCCTTAGATTATTAAGTCGCAGATTTCAGAGTCTCGATACTTGAAAGTTGAAAGAGAAGAGGACCTAAAAAAATGTACTTCTTTGATTTTTGAATTCTATTATATTAGTGTTTGACACAACAGATAATCTATGTTGTGGAAACTTTGTATCAAATGATCCACAAATTGTTTCATTCATCTGTTAGGAAAGGGTGATTCTTAACGAGGGTTAAAGTGGTGACCAGGTTGGAACCAAGAACATACACAAAAGAAGAAGTGCAAACAAGTGGATCTCATTAACATGAGCCTATTTGTAGCTTTGATGTGACAGTGTTTTCTCACATCCTTTCATTCTAGAATATAAAAATCAATGTATCAACAAAAGGGGAAAAGAATAATAAATAAATAAGTTAAAGCAGAAGAAATAAACCGGCACCTAAATCTGTCTGATTATATGCTAACGAGTATAATAGGGAAATGGCTGTCAAACTGAGGAGGTTCAGCTGTGTGCTTGTGTCCAACACTTTGACGTGTTTTACATGTCTGAGTGGAGTAACACTCCATACTTGCACTAGTGTACCCACAATTTCCTCCGTTTTTTTCTAATGAATTTTCTTTTACCCAGCAATCGTAATAAAAAGATAACAGAAAAATGTTATCAAGGAACCATCCCAAGTCGTAGGCGATACACAGTCAAGAAACTTATTTGGCTACCACTTGGCTAAAATGCATCGGGCATAACTGGCTTCTTTCTGATAACATGATTCAACTGCCTTGGCAATGAATTTAATTCTGTGCAACAAAGTCTAAAACATTATTTCCCCTGTGTGTGTGGGGAGGAAGTTTTGTTTTGTTTTTTTTTTTTTGGTGGGGGGTTGGTTTGGGTTGTTCATTTCTGGACTTTGGTACCAAGCTCATATGATTTATTATGACTTGTCATTTAAACTTGGCCTTCCCTACTCAAATCCATGTTAAACTGAATTAGTAGGATCCATTAAGACTGTTTGTAATACTGTTTCCTCCTTGTTTCAACTCAACCTTTCATTATTGGGTTTCTTTCTTTATTTGCATTTGCATACAACTAGGAATTTCAGCCTTATTCAGTAATATGTTATTCCCTATTTGCCTTGCTTAGGGGTGGATCTGCCTATTTTCCATTTTTTCCAACATAATTATGTTTTTAGTTTTTTAGTTTTATTTTATTTTGTCATCAGCAATGCAATGTCACACTCCAACTTTAGCCATTTTCATTTTGTTGGACACCTCGTTTCAGGGTTATTCATCATGTCCTGTCTGTGTCTCATCACGTACTTTATCAGTATATCAGTCGAGTTTGTGGAAAAATATCGTACATCTTTGCTTCTTTCTTATCCTTCTTGTTGCATATTATCTTCAACTAATCTGAGTTCTTTATTTTGTGCAGTTTAAAAATATTTACCTTTGCTGGAATAGTTGGGATCTTCATTCTTCTTCCAGTTAATTATTTGGGGAATCAGCTTGATATCGATTTTTCTGATTTGCCGAAGAAGTCTTTGGACTCATTCAGTATTTCAAATGTCGATGATGGTTCAAACAGGTGATTACTAGCCGGTGATACACACACAATGTCATTTCCTGATGGAGCAGCTTGACTAGGCATCAGTGATAGCTAAGGATTAAATGAAATGGACTTTAATAGCAATATTTTGTCTGATCTTTAACATATATGTCCGTTTCTCATGTTGTTGATCGCTAAGACTTCTGTATTTGGTATTTTGGTTGAGTGTCATGCATAATAATGCATCATATTTACAAGAATTTAAATGTTTTCTTTAGTGTCTATTCTGAATGCAATTTCCCTGTAATACTGTAATTTAAAGTTTGGTAGAGTTCATTCTGGTCCCCTGATTGCCGCCATTTATGACCTTTTAACATGAGGAAAATGTTTCTGCCATAATATGTTGTGCAAGCCAGTGGACAAGCTATTTTGGGAGTCTATATTAAACCTGTGCTTGTTTACTATGTCCAAGTTAATATGTATTTTATTGGTAATGATGATACAATTCTAGTTCCCTCTTTTTGTTGGCAGATGTTTTTGGGACTTGGATGACTTTCCATCACTTTCTATTCTTTAGCTTTTTAGTTTTGTGTTTTGTTTTGCATACCTCGCATGTTTTGCCCTTCGCTCTTATTTTAATGAAATACACTGTTACTTGACTAATAGTTAGATGGGTTGTGCCTTCCTGCCTTACTGGAATTGTGTTGTTTTGTTTCATATTTCTGTTGTTTGATGAGGATTTACTAAAGTAGAAATATTTGCTTAACTTGGTCTACACAATTTAAAAGGTTATACTCCTAATCTATTTAGTGGCATAGTTCTTTCTCTATGTTTTTTCAACAGCAGTTTTTGGTTTCAGTTTTGTACTTCATTTTTTCAAAGTTTGTAACTGGATTAATTGTTGAGTTCTCCTAATTTATTTGAATTTTATTATTATTTAAATAAGTATTTAGTGAAGCTTTGGTGAAGAAAGCCTGATTGTTAGTTTTGACTTGTCTGAAGGTTATGGATTCACTTCTGTGCTGCATATGTTTTCACTGGAGTTGTCTGCTATCTCCTTTATTTTGTAAGTAATATTTCATTTATGTTTTCTCAACTAATGCTGTTATTTGTGCTGGTTCATCTAAAAAAAGGCATCTGTGAAAATTTGAACTAGATGCTGACAACTACATAATCTGCAGGAGTATAGCTATATCTCGTCAAAAAGGATTGCTTACTTCTATTCATCCAGACCTCAGCCACATCAGTTCACTATTTTAGTTCGCGGTATTCCTGTCTCGTCTGGAAGCAGCGTCAGTGAGAATGTTGAGAACTTTTTCACAGAGTATCATCCTTCTACTTATCTTTCACATTTGGTGATTCGTCGAACAAGGAGACTTCAAAGTCTCATTGTAAGCATTTTGTATGGAGTTCTGACTTCTGATATATTCAGTCCTTTTTTCTCTTCCACAATGGTCATGATATATTTAACGAGCTAAATGAACATTTATGTATTAGCTAGTATTTATCTTACATTCTCTTGAAATGTCTATGTTTGAATGACACTTGCTATTGGGCAATCTAGATTGAGTCCATAAGGACATTGGTCCCTTTTTCCCCCCTTCCTAATAAGAAGTCCTTGAAGAAGTTTGGTTCAGGCTTTTGAGACTTGCACCATGCAAGTCTCTGTACACATTTTTCTCTCAGAGCTTTTGAACAACTTATGTTAGAGACAATATTGAACTGTGGTTGAACTTCAGATGCTAAAATAGTATTGAGATGCTTAATTTTGCTTTATCTGCTTTATGTTATCTAATTTTTGACAACTGTATGATATCTTTCTAGAGTGATGCAGAGAAGCTATATAGAAGGCTTGTCCACTTAAAATAAAAAAATCATGCTCGACAAAGATTCAGGCGTGATGGATTTCTGGGACTCTTTGGACGCCGAGTTGATATTTTAGATCACTATGAAAAGAAGTTAGAAGATTTAGAAGATAATGTGAGAATGGAGCAATCTTCATTGGCAGGAGAGGTGTGTCTATGGATGATAATTTAAAATGGGGGACAGTTAATTCAAATAATAAACTCTTTATGAAGGGCATTTCCATCATTTAACGTATATTAGGTTTATTTTGGTCATCATGATGAAGGTAAGGAAAAAAGGAAAGGAGCTGAGGGTTTCGATTACACTCCAGCCTCAAAGTTTCTCAATCACCTTTCTAATTCATGTTTCTTTTTTCAAAATGATGATATCATTTCTACCTTTGTTTGTCTTTGTTGTGTTAGATGGTGGCATAATTGTGGTCTGTCTTTTATGTCCAGGCAGCGCACCCCTTGATTTTGCCCAACATCTAAAGCCTGCTTGACCGAAGATCATACCAATTAGATTTTGGTGTCTTTGTGCCTAGATTATCATAGTGGGTACTGTAGCATGTAGAATACCACTACAATGATTGAGAAAAAAATTATCAGATCAAGTGATTGATGATGATGAAGCGGTGGACTACCCATCTCCAGAAGATAGGCCACATAGATACACTACATGTCATTCAATGGTACAGGCATAGATGTACTTGCCTGTGTGAAACTTAAAATTAACACACTATAATGAGGACAAAGACATGGGTGTTGGTATCAGGCACAAATGAGTCTGGTATGGTAACCTCTCTCAAAAACTGAAATGTGCTAAAACAATGGTCTAAATATTGGTGTCAGTGTCCAACATGGTTACAGAAGAGTCTGCCATTGCTGGAAGGCAAATTTTAGACTGCCATCAATATCTATGTGTGCATATAATATAACTTTGGGCCCTTGTGCAAGTTTTTGGAACCTCTGGAAAGATGGGAATGGCAGGATCTTTGAGGATACAGAGATCTCAATTGTAAAGCTTATACATCTTTTAGTTGGAGCCATTTTAGTTTGGAAAGACTGGGTACATTTTGGAAACCAAGTGTCTTTCTTGAATTTTCTTGAGTTGCTTCCTTGGTAATCTTTGATTTATAGGTTGTATACTTTGCGTGTACAATGGCTTTGGCCATTTGTCTTTTTCAATACAATTCACTTCATCCAAAAAAGGAAAAAAAAAAAAAAAAAAAAATCACTTGGGTCATTGCAACTTCGAAATTTTAAATCTCTTAATAATTGTTGCAGGATTTTTATTGCATTAACAGCTCTCAAATTATCTCATGTCAATAAATTGCACATTTTGTATACTACATGTAATTGACACACAAACACAAGTACATATATCACCTATTCTCCTTATGAAACACAGTACACATCAGATGAAAGTGATCGTCTATGCTGAATTGCTGATACTTTATACAATGATGAACATATGCTGGTTTTGTGAGATGTGTACATGCATATATTCAATCATTTTCCCGCTGCAATTGATTAGTTTCCTTATATTTTATAGCTATATTAATTAATATTGATATCAAGATGTTATCTAATACAGCATATTGTTTTACCATGCCTTTACAATCTTAATAGGAAGTTCCAGCTGCTTTTGTGTTTTTCAAATCACGGTTTGGTGCTGCAATAGCCTTACGCATACAACAGGGTGTCAATCCAGCAGAATGGGTCACTGAACAAGCTCCTGAGCCTCAAGATGTTCACTGGCGTTTCTTTTCTGCATCTTTCATTAAAATATGGATTTGCAAGCTGGTGGTGGTTGTTGCATGTATTGTTCTTACAGTTCTATTCCTTATTCCAGTTGTAATAGTACAAGGTCTTACTCATCTTGATCAGTTGGAGGTCTGGTTCCCTTTTCTGAGAGGAATACTGAGAATGTAAGTGGTAATTTTCAATTTCTAGTTTTTATTTAATACTTCCTTTTATGATGTTGGGTCTCATTTTTTTTCAAAGTCAAAACATGCCATAGGTATTTTTGGCTCCATTTGAGGTTTTGTACAAATTTTTTTTCTTCCATGATCCACCCCTCAACTATACCAAAAATCTAGTTGATTGATGTATGGCTGTCCAGTGTCCACTATTATCAACCTCTAGAGGGATGAATCAAACATTCATTTGATATAGTGTTAATACATTTCATCTAAATCTTGTCTTCCAGCTCCCCAGATGTGGAACTCTCTCTCTCTCTCTCTCTCAGGCAACTTGCATTTTTTTAATTCCTTGTGGAGACTTTAGAAGTACAAAGAGGCGTGATGTGCTCTCTCAGAAAATATGGTATAAACCAGCAACATATGGAAAACTGTGAACAGGTTGATTGCCTCTTCAGGAGAACCCTTTAAGAATCCACATAATAAAAAACCTCAAACTGTTAATTGCCTCTCCTATTCAATTGCTTTGGTACTTCCTGAAACTGTAAATTTAAATCCAAGGAGAAAGCATGATAAGCAGTGGGGTTGGATTGGAAAGCATAAAAGTTCTTTTATAATGAAATAATTGATTAAAAATGTACAATATAGAAAAAATTATCAACCGTCAATTTTTAATTCAATAGTTTACGTAATTGATTATTAATCTATACAGATGTCCATGCACATACTGTGTGAGTAATATAATTCTTCCTCCTTAGGTTGCTTGTGTTTTCTCCTCACCTCACTTTTGAATGTGTGATGGCTGGAAGAGCATTAGATTTACCCATTGTCAGTATGATGACATGCTGTCTTGTTATGCCAAATCAGCCATTAATTGATGACACATGCTCACTGCTCAGTATATCCTAATTATGCTTAAACAACATATTAGAAAAGCTTGAAAAAATTTCCTTTATAAGGAATCAACAAGAAGAAAGAAAAAGGTAAATAAAAGTGTTTGATTCCTTTAAACTGTAATGTGGATCCATGGGTCGACTCTATGGATGTTAATCACGACCGGCTCGTTATGCTAAGGTTTAATATATTAATTGTGAGAAATGAAGTTAGAGTTTTGGGTTTGCAATGTTTTATAAGGGGCCAAGGGGGTTCTTCCCTCTCTTGAATTCTTGATAAGAGGGTTTCTCTCTCTCTCTTTCTCCCCGATCAAAGGAGAAAAACAAGTACTGGTTGCTTTTAATCAACAAGTACTGGTTGCTTTTATTGGAATTAAGGTTTTATAACTCGGATTTGTATAAAGGGTTGAACATGCAAGAAAACCTAGCAATGGACTGAAAATAACTCTGTTTCAAAGGTTTGCATTTCCTGGGCATATTGTGTTGGTCTAGGAACATCAGAAATTTTCTACCCGAACACTTTTTACTAACATGTTGAATCTGCAATATTGCAAATTTGAATGGTATTTATTTTTAACCAGCAATTACATCTTCTGTAAGACCTTATCCTAAAGCTTGCATTTTTTTTTAAAACTTGCAGAGCATTCATCAGTCAAGTAATCACCGGATATCTTCCTAGTCTCATTCTTCAGTTGTTCCTATCTTTTGTGCCACCCATCATGAAAATATTTTCCTCCATTCAAGGATACATCTCCCTCAGTGGGATAGAAAAAAGTGCTTGCACTAAGATGCTTTGGTTTACCATATGGAATGTTTTCTTTGCAAATGTACTATCAGGTTCAGTTCTCTACCAGGTTAAGATCTTCCTTGAACCTAAGGATATTCCCAGGAAACTAGCTGAAGCTGTTCCAGCACAGGTGAGAACACATTTAATTTGGACCTCCGCAGTGTAATTGCAAGAGTTATTATTTCCTTTTTAGGAAGCAGATCTGTGAAGTTTTCCTGGACTTTTCTGTATTGCTTAAAGGTTAAACTCAGTCCATAAAGATGATCTCTGTTCTTAATGTTCATGATTGATTGCTGATATTTGTGGCAAGAATTCAGAATCCTCGAGATGCAGTTTGCAGCTTCATCTCTGCCAATTTTTTTACTCATTTTTGGTAATGTATAGCACAACTGGAACTAAAAACCAAAAAGGAAGCATGATAACTATTTCATGTTTCCTTTTTCCTGGTTCCTAGTATTTTTGGGTTTCTATCTGCTGGACTCTGTTGAATTGGCCTTGAATTCAGTGATTGTGGGCACAGCCTGATGACAGCTGGTTCAGAGGTTTGAGGAGCCGGACCGAACTCATGATGGAATTGTTCAAACCAGTAAAGTTCTGGGGCATGTTTGTTTGTTCTATGATGATTTATTTGCCCCATTATATTCTCTATACAATTTTATGCACAAATCCATCATAGTTATTTATTTATTTATTTTTATCTTTTGAGGAAGCAATAACTGTCATTGTTATAGAGGATAGTGAAACTTTGAGCCCAAGGTATTTCATGAAATGCTAAAGCTGGTCTATGCTGTCAAGCATTCTGATGGCTTC
Source organism: Hamamelis virginiana (assembly GCA_017140935.1). NCBI lineage: Eukaryota > Viridiplantae > Streptophyta > Magnoliopsida > Saxifragales > Hamamelidaceae > Hamamelis > Hamamelis virginiana. The sequence goes on along the minus strand of JAESVK010000695.1, from coordinate 531,239 downwards.
CATTTTCTTCATTTGCTCAATTCTAGATGGTGTATTCTTTTTTAGTTCTTACAAATGCTATTTTAAACATGATGGGGTCATTCAACCTTATTTCTATGTTGTAAAAGAAGGATTTGTTTATTAATTGTATTTAATTGACATTCTATATGCATAACATTCTTGCATTACTTTGCATCAGCATAACTAAAATACATTTATACACATGAAAATGTTCACTCCACTATGCTGTTTTGTATATGTGCTACACCTCTATGAACTTTTAATGATGCATGTAATGACCACCAAAAGTAAAAATTTGGTGTTTTTAAGATTCCTACTTATTCAACCTATTTCTTTTTCCTTCTTTCACACCATTGACCAATATCTGTGTTTAATGAAGCTTTGTTGGGTAAATGGCTTTGGAAGTTTGCTGTAGATTGGATGTGTTATGGAGGAAAGTGGTGACTTGGAAATATGGGTTACTAAGGGGGGAGTGGAATTTGAAGGAGGTTAGAAGTTCTCACAGAGTGGGTCTCTCGAAGGCTATCGGGAGTGGTTTCATGAAATTTTATGAAGGTGTGACTTTTTGAGAAGGTGATGTGAAGAGGGTAAAATTTCAGAAGGATGCTTGGTGTGGGGTTAGGGCTTTGGGGGAGGAGTTTCCACTGCTCTACGCCATTACTTGCAAAAAGGAAGCTTTGGTTTTCGACTATGCTGACTAGGAGAGTATGAGTTGGAATCCAACTTTTATTAGGAGTTTTCATGATTGGGAGCTAGTTGAGGTAGAATCATTCTTGGAAAGATTTCGTATGGTGGAGATTATCATTTCGCATAGGGGGAGAGAGGATGTTTTAAGGTGGAAGAGATCTTTAAGTGGATGTTTTTCAGTGAAGGATTGTCATTACTTTTTAAAGACTAGGCCAGGAACCCTTCAGCAATTTGTATTTGGGATACATGTGCCCCCTCTAAAATGGCATTTTGTGTGGTAGTTATGAGGGATAAGTGTTTAACTGTCGATCATCTTATTTCTAGAGGTTGGTATGTACCCAATAGGTGTTACATGTGTAAAGCTAGTTACAAATCCGTTGACCATCTTCACATTCATTGTTTGGTTGCAATAGAGTTGGGGGGTCATCTTTTTGAGGCTATGGAGATTATTGGTTTGCTTGGGTGATGCTGAGTATGGTATGCAGCTACTCCATCTTGGTTCAAGTCTACAGGAAAGAATTCTAAGATTATATGGAAACCTGCACCCTCGTGTCTTTTTTTTTTGGTGCTTATGGAAGAGGAGGAACAGTAGGAATTTTGATGATACTGAGCTTAGTAGCATTCTTTTGAAGGAGAGGTTTTTAGCACTCTCTTTACTTGAATTTCTCAGTATTGGTTAGGAGGAACCCCATCCTTTTTGGATTTTTTGAATACTTTTCCGTTGTGAGTTTTTCTTTTTGTATACATCCTGTATTCCTGGCCATTGGCTAGTTTCTTTTTGTGATTAATATATATTAACCTTTCATAAAAAAATACAAAGTACACTCGAGAGACATTTTAGTTTTAACAGGTACTAGGATGAGAAGTACCAAAACATAATCTATAGAATGTAATTTTAATGACCACTTAATATTGATGGCTAGGAGAAACTAAAAATGACAATGTTTGTTATTTTGGTTGATCATACATGACAAGTGGGGGGTCGAAGTGGATGATGCTCATATAATCAAAATGGTTTGGACGAAGTAAATTCTTTTGAGGTGTGTTTGAAAAATACCTATCAAATCAAAGGAAAAATTTTGTAAGATGGCTTAAGGCCAATATGGTTAGGGATGGTGGGTGTTCAAGCAATAATGGTCCATAAAATGAATGACTATGAAATGAGGATGTTGATATGGTTGAGTCGCATAGAAAATTAGGATAAAATTACAAAAATAAGTGTATTCCTAGGAGTCTGGGCTGTCAGAGAGAACAATAGCTGAGGATGACATGAGAAACTTGATTAAAATGGTTTGGTCATGCATAACAAGTACCCAGCCGTTGCGCTAAAGAGTAATTTGGTTTGAATCAAAGGTGCTGCAAGAAGAGGAAGGGAAAACAAAGATGTGGTCCACGATCCATGGCTGTGAGAAAAGATGGGACAGGCTATGATTTAACAAAATATAGACTTTGGATGGAGCGAAATGGTGATAAGGATTTATGTCGTGCACACCAAGTAGTCAGGATAATGCTTTTTCATGTTGAGATAGCCAACTAACATTGACTTTTGCCCTTTTGGGATACACACTTCCTTGTAGCTTTTCTGTAGTTGGATAACTTTGATAACAGTTATCATTTATAATTTAAAATGTGAGACAGGTTTTTGGTCTTTCCGGGTAGGAAAATTAATTCCAAATATATATGTTTTATCTAATCATATTGAATCTTTTAAGCACTTTGGAATGTTTGATGATATTGTATCCTAATTATTATTTAATAAGAGCAGTGAACATGACTATGATTTCTTTTTTTTTTTTACAATTCACAGGTATTTCTAGTGGTTTGTAGAAAACTACATTTTTTGGCTTCAAAATGTTAGATCTAGTTTTTGAAATTATTTCTCAATTTTATGATTCAGGATATGATATCGATTCTTATTTTTGGGTGTAGGCATCGTTCTTCATTGCATATGTTGTGACGTCTGGATGGACTAGTCTATCATCAGAACTGTTTCGACTGATTCCTCTCATTTGCAATTTTGTAAAAAGAGCATTTGCAGGAAAATCTGGTGATGAATTTGAGGTTCTATCAATTCCTTACTACAGCGAAATCCCTAGAATTCTCCTCTTTGGACTTCTTGGTATAACATACTTCTTTCTCGCTCCGCTAATTCTTCCATTCCTGTTGGTTTACTATTGTCTGGGATACATCATTTACCGCAACCAGGTTAGTTGAATGCCTCTCTTTTTATTGTTCATTCATACCTCTTCTTCTTTTCTTTTTTTCTTTTTTTTTTTTCCATGTATTATATGTAAACATAATAACAAGGTTCATTTTTGTATTTTTTTGTGGTGGAGGGATTAGGGGCAAGAGGGAGAGCATCTCCCACTCGCTATATGTGGATGATGTTATGTTTTTTTGTAGGCCAAGTGGCAATCAACTTCAGTGTTTGCAAAGTGTGTGACTTTGTTTTGAAGCAGTCTCAGGATTGAAGGAAAATAAGGGAGAGTGAGTTTCTTCTGATTAGTGAGGGGGTGGATACTAAAGAGCTACCTTCCAACCTTGGTTGTGATATGGGTAGCCTTCCATCTACTTATTTGGGCCTCCCTTTAGAAGCATCTTTTAAAGAACAAAGTTTGTGGGGTGGGGTGTTGGAGAGGTTTGAGAAGAGATTGAGCAGTTGGGAAAAAAAAGGTATCTTTCAAAAGTGCTAAGATGACTTTGATAAAGAGCATACTCTTGGGCCTGCCAACGTACTTTATTTCGCTTTTCAGGATCCAAGTTTCAGTTGTAAACAGACTAGAAAGATTACAAAGGGATTTTCTTTGGACAGGTATGGCCGATGAATTCAAATTCCATTGTGTGGACTGGCATGTAGTATGTTCTTCAAAGAGGATGAAGATTTGGGTATTGGGCCTATGAATGTGGTAAATTAGGCTTTCCTAGGAAAATGGGTTTGGTGGTTTGTAGTGAAAAGAGATGTCTTATGGAGAAATGTGGTAACTTGGAAATATGGCCACGAAGAAGGGAGTGGAAGACAAAACCCTACTGCGGAAGTTACGAGGTGGTTCTTTGGAAGGCTATTATGAATGGGGCAGTCACCTTTGAAACGGAACTTTGGTTTAAGGTTTTAGAATAATATTCTGGAAAGATGTCTAGTGCAGTGAGGTGGCATTAAGTGAGAAGTTCCCAGATCATTTTACAATTGCAATCCAGAAAGGTGCTTGAGTTTCAGATTGAATGATGTACTAGCTTGGGATATTGTGTTATTAGAAAATTTCATGATTGTGAGTTGGAAGATGTGTTGACCTTCTATGAAAGAATCTATGAAAAAAAATTCAGAGGGGTTCAAAAGATGAGATTGTGTGAAAAAGGAATGGAAAAGTTTTGTTTTTAGTCACAAATATTTTTGTGATGCTTTATGCAGAATAGAGGTGGGTGATTTTCTAGCCTTAAAGGTATGGCTACCGCTAGTTCCAACAATCACGGCTTTCTTTATGTGAACTGTGATGTGGGACAAATGTTTTTTACTTTATAACCTGATGAAGAAAAATTTCGTTTTGCCAAATAGATGTGTTATGTGGAACAATTGTTATTATTATTATTATTATTATTTTCATTTTCTTTCTGGTTTGTATACCTCATGTGTACAGGGGTTTTCCCTAAACCTTTTCTTTTTAATATCATCACATATTTTACTTGATAAAGAATATCTGCAAAGAGATTCTAGGCACACCTTCCTAGATGAGGCTACCTACCAAGTCTATCAGCACATCTTAAAGGCAGAAACAAAATTATAGACCCTTTCCTGGCAAGTATCTTCACATGGTCAAAACGATCAAGTGGTCTCAAGGATGTAATCCACTCCTTTGGCCATCTTGATGTGATTTTAAAATAATTCTATAACATTATTTCCATAAAGATTAAGTTTCTTGGTATTATTTCAATGTTACCTTTCTTCTTGCTTTGGTATTCATATATAGTGTTTGCTGGAAAACATTTCAGAGAAAGTTTTTTGACTTTTTATGGACTAACTGTACAGTCTTTATATTGACCTTACAGTTTGGTACATGGTATATGGTACACTGGTCCATCATTATTATTAGCTTGCCTTGAGATGGCTCGTGTTCTAAAAGTCACAGTAGGTAACAATGCTATGTTTTACCTTGAATGTAATATTGACTGACAAAATGTTGGGCCAGCATTGGATGGTCTCCATGGATCAAATTCACACTATTGATGTATCTAGGGTTCGGTTTTGATTGCAATATTAACCTCTGAATTTTCTATCAAAAAAATTTTAACCTCTGAGTTGGCTGGCTTGTTTTCTGGCTTTTCTGCAAACTTTTAGAATCATATTCTGCTGATTTGGATATCTGGACTTGGTTATGGGTTTTATTTATTTATTTTTTATTTCTATGGTGACCCATTGCTCTCTGATTACCATACATTGTTAATTATAAAATCTCACGATGTATTGTTTCACAGCATACGTTCACCCACAGGGTAGTACCATAATGAGTGCTCAAATGGATATCCAAACTGGCATTCAAAATTTGGAACTTTTGAAAATAATAAAACATATGTAAATGCACTGTTTTATTAAATATATGATTAATTTTCTTAATGGGAAATGAAGATTGATTAGTAAGGAAGGGAATGTTTAGGGCCAAGGACAAAGGAAAGACCTGCTGCACTACTTGATAATTTGTATATGATCTCTAGCAATGTCTAAAAAGTGCTTCAAACTTTAGATTTTCTAAAACTCTACCAGAATGGGTGAAGCTTGGCTTTGCATGAGTCCCATTTTCTGCTGGTAAGGAAGAGGAAACGGATGCTACAACTGTGACGAATCCCACCAATTTCTTTTTGACTTGATTTTGATGAGAACACCCATCTCGGTTTAGTTTAAAAGTTGACAACTTGACATGATTGCCACTGACTTGGGGTGCTGTGGGTATTAAATGGCATTAGGAACTGTCCTAGTTGGGTAAGGCCTCTCCCAGTGTTGGAAATAGATATGCCAGAAAGTCATCTGTAATTGAAATCTATAAGAATGTAGTCACTTAATCCAATATGAACACCAATATTGTATGAAATACAGGAAGAAATAAAGTTTACATCATTAACCTTAGAGGATAATGTGGATGCTGTGAATTGTGATGCTGCTATAGTTTTGTAGCTTGTTTTGGTGCTATAATATGACTCCTTTTCCTTCTTTTTGGAGGAAATAACTCCCTTCTTGTGTGTTTCTCCTCCTCTCTTAAATAAATTTTATTTACCATAAGATATACATCAATGCATCTATAAAGCCATAAAGGAGCTACATGAAGTATTATATATGATGAAAAAGATAATTAAACTAGAACTTGTTAGCATGAATAGATAATTTCGTATATGATGGATAAAATTATAAATTTCTGATGCAAACCATGGTTGTATTACGCAAGATAATTGGTGCAAGGGGTAATTCACCTGATAACTCTCTATGAATATGAGAATTGTTAGCCCCATGTTGGTTTGCCACCTTAACATATGGTCATTTCCTCTCTTAATATCTATTAGTTTATTTCTACGAATTAAATGTTATGTGACTTTAATGGTTATTATATTTGTTTATTGGAAATTTTTTCTCGGCTTTGGAGCTAAGAACGAGAAAAGTGGATTGATCTCATAAGTGGATTTTTTTGAAGTTCCTTTAGGCCTTTAGGCTGTTAATTGACTTGCCAAATTACTTGACCCAGAAAGACTCTTCAGTTTGTCTTCAAATTTATTAAAGAACTCATTCTGAATTTTTGGGTTGACAAATTAATATTTCCTTATATCTTTTAAACTTCTACTAAGGATTCTTGGGGAAAGTTCTTCTGAATCGTTCAATATTCTGAACCCGTATTTGATATTTGAATCATAATGATGTTTTGTTAATGTTCTGTGCAGCTATTGAATGTATATGTACCCAAATATGAAACTGGTGGGAAGTTTTGGCCAATTGTGCACAATTCAACAATATTTTCCTTGTTACTGATGCATATTATTGCGATTGGAATATTAAGCCTGAAGAAGCTTCCTCTAGCATCCGGCTTGACTGCTCCTCTTCCAGTTCTTACACTTCTTTTTAATGAGTATTGCCGGAAACGGTTCCTTCCCATATTCAGGGCTTATTCTGCTGAGGTATGTTGAGATATTATCAATTCATCTATTCAAGGTCCTTATTCTCTGTTGAAAGTTCTTGCAAAAGTTCCAATATATCTGTTTTTCTTTTACTTTAATTTCCTCCTCTTATGGGCATCTCTTTATAGCATGCCTGGGAAATGTTCCTATTTCTTTTATATTTTTTCCGACTAGATGACATGGTGATCTTATTAATATGGTGTCGTCGTGTTCTCTTTAGAGCCAAGAAACTCTTGGGCTGATTAGTTAAGATGAGTCAACTGTATTCTTGTGCATGGCTCAAACGAACATACAGTTCATCGAGAAAATCTCATGTCTTTGCTCTGATCTACCAGTCAAGCTAAAGGTAAAGAAATGGAATGGCAAATGGCCTGAAATGTGTGTCAAGCATGCACTGCCCTTAAGGAGCCATCTTATAAATTATATTGGTTGGTTTAGATCTTTGTGATCCAGTGTCATGTTACCTCTACATGAGTATATGATGAAAAAAATCTGCTTTGCTTTTGATGTCAAATGACAGCAGGATTACTTAGGAGCTTGGGTAGTTCTCAAATTCATTTTGAAGTCTTATTTTTAATTTTTTAGAATGTTATTTAGTCCTTGTTATGTTTTAATAAGGTATAGTTGTTGGACTTAGGCTATAGAATGGTTTAAATGAGTTTTGGCCGTTGGGGAGATTAGTGTATTTTAATTTTTGTTTTGGTCAGCATCAGGGGGCTTACCAGTCCAGTTATGAGAACTGATGGTTTGTTTGGGGTTGGGCTACGTCTGGTTTTATGATACTGGTTTAATATAGTCTGTTTGGAATAGAATTGCTATTTTGAGATACCAGTTGCGGGCACGAGTCTCCAGAAAACAATGCTATAAAATGGGAATGTAACCACATAATGGAGGAACGAAAAAGGTTTGGAAAGTTACCCTTTATAAAAAAAAAAGAATGTGTGTTTGTTGCACATCTGATATCAGTGGGATCAGTGTATAATGGTCCTCACTACCTCTAGAAGTTGTGTACATATTTGGAGTCTACTGTGTAGTTTTCCTTTACCAAAAAAGATTTGGAAAGTTTTGCAGCCTAACTTTCAAGGATGTGTGATGCTTCCAATATCAAAAGATGCATCCGGGTATCCTGGTGTTATATTAGGTTCTTCGTTCTTTGTTCTTTTTCTTTGCCTATTATTATTGTTTTTTATTTTATAAATTTTCCCTGTTGCATTAATTCTATGAATCAGCAGGATTGACTGCACTATTGTCTGTGATGCAGTGCTTGATAAAGAAAGATAGAGAAGATCAAAATGATCCTACAATGGCTGACTTCCGTAGTAATTTAGTTACTGCATATCAAGATCCAGCTCTGATGCCAATCCAATTTACTGAGAACCTTGATAGGCACAACTCTCCCCTTCTTGCTGCTGAAGTTTGAAGCTGGCAGGTGACCAATCCTATTGTTTTTAGTGATACCTAGCCATTAGAAAATAGTCATGTTATCCCTTTTAACAATAGCACCATGTGAATGGTTTGTGATGCTGATGAAACGGAAAGAACTTTTATCATACATACAAAGATAAAACTTTGGACCCAACAAAAATTTATACGTGTGTCATGCCGTTTTGTATTTGCCTGTTTTATGTTGTTGTAAGGTATGCCATCTTGTCCGCGAGCTTTTGGTTTGCTGCTATTATTGTTGGCTGCATGGTATTCTGTGTCATGAACTCGTCAAACACTGATCCAGATTTTTTACAACAGATTGGTCTATTTTCTTCTTGGGATGGTCTTTTCACTCTTTATCATAATGACATCCGTACTTTCTTTATTACTTTTATTTAAAATTCCTTTTCTTTTCATTTTTCTTTTTTTCCGGGTGTTGGTTTGTGGGGTGGGGATATCATAGAGGGCCTAAAATGTGGCTGATAATAGGACAAGAACTTCATTAAATAATTCCTTGTTTAACTACCAAAAACTCTTGCAACTACAGTTTATTTTTTGACCAGTTATTCGTTAGCTTCCTGACCATAAGAAATGCAACTCAACGCATCAAAATTTTAATTCCAACTATTTGGGGTTGTCTAGATGAATTCTTTTTCGCCATTTAGCTTTATCTAAAGTCATATCCTTCACTAAGTCCTTGGTAATCATGTCTTTTCTTACCGTCTCTCTGACCACGTTTTTTGTTTTTGTTATTATTATTATTATTATTATTTTGGCTTTTCTCTTGCCATTTGGGATCCTTTAACTTTATCAAATTACTCTTCCATACTAGTGCATTCCATGATAAAATCATTTTAGATGATTTTCCTTATCTTGTGTCCTGCATTTGTGCCGCCGCCTATACTTCATTTATTATTCATCTTCTGCTATATTGCTACTCACTCATAAGTCATAGCATACTAATTTCACTTGCATTCATTTTCTAAACATGTTTTCCAATTGCCCAATTTTTTGTACCATAAAACATTGTTGGCCTTGTAGTTGTGCTATAAAATTTTCATTTTTTAACTTAAATAGGTATTCTATTATCACACAACACTTCTTATACACCTCAACATTTCATCCATTCTACTCTAACTTTACAGAGCAAAGGCTACCTCAAATCTCTCCTTTATAAATAATCGATTGGAGGTCATGAAAATGGTCATAGCTACATCTCTTGTCCATTAACCTTCATCATATCCCCATTTCCATTCCATCTTTGACCTAAAACAAATAGAAATTTCAGTGTCTCCCCATAGCTATACAAGAACATAAAAATGTTTTAACTGAAAGACATTTGGCTTCAGCGGAATGATTCCATGCAGAATAGTAGAGCTGACCATCAATATATATTTTTCTTTACAGCCAAAAGGAGGTTGAAAAAAAACAGAGGATTCTGAATATATTATTAATGAATCAAAAGTTGTTCAACAGTTTGAGGTGCTGTTCAATTTGTTTCTGGACTTCCAAGTGGAGGAAGAGGAAGAAAGAATGGTGTATTGACGTTTTCCCACTTACCCAATCAACTAATCAAGATTAATGGTTTATATATATATATATTGTTTAAAATAAAGAACAAAACACTGCTACATCACACGTGGCAGTGCCAGCGTAAGTGTACGGTAGTCCAATCAAGTGGGTATAAATACCCATAACTTTCCTTTCACACAAATGAGTTTAGTGGGTTGGTATCGTGATATCATGTGGAAAAGGATATTTCTTTTTATAAAATAAATAGGATTTTCTAACAATATTTATTTTTTTGAAAAAAAAAAAAAAAAAACTTCTTCCAATTATTATTGTGTATTATGATTAAATTCATGGAATAAGAACCATTGGTTTGTAGTGCCTACGACAAAGCAGAAAGTTTTAATTTCGACTCTCTTATGGTTTAGTTATGAATTTAATTTTTTCAAACATTAATTGATGCGGAGTGGACAATGGCCTTATCCATGTTCGATGATTAAATGAGCTAAAGTTTTATATACCTTGTTAAGAATAAATAAATAAAAACCATATACCATGATTCTACACGCTTCTTATACAACTTAGGTCCGTATTGGGCCTTATGCCAAGAAATGGTTATGGTATTTATATTAATTCGAAGCTTATATATGACTTGTTATTAAGGAAGCTAGGGACAAAACCACGAATTCGGGTGAGGGGGCGAATTTTAATTGATTGTTTATTGGTTTATCCCAATTCAAAAAATCGAGAACCTTTTTGTTTTTTGTTTTTGTATCGTATTAGTTTGAAGTACAAAAAGTTGTAAAAAATTATAATCCACTTATATTTGATAAACTATATTTTAATTAAGTGCATTTACAACTTTTCTTGATGGGGCTTTATTTTTTTAAAGCTTTATAGGATGGCCTCATTAGAGCATTTCCAATGGTATGCCGTTTGATCAAGGTGCCACAGTCAAAATTTTGCATTTGACATTTCAAATGGATTGCTCCATTGATGTATCATTTAGAGTGTCAAATTTGGTAATGGCACATAGAATTGTTAAATTTGGCATCTCAAATGGCAAATTTTTATTTGTGTCATGGCATACTTTTCCATCAAAAAGTGGGAAATGCCAAAGCATTTAAGCATTTAATGCTTTGCCATTTCCAACCTTTTTGAAGAGAAAATATGTTTTGACACAAATGACTAGTGCCATTTAAAGTGTCAAATTTGGCACCAAAGACTGCCATTGCCAAAATTTGGCATCTATTGGAGCAAGCTATTTGGGTCCCAATATCAAATTTTGGCAATAGAATCTCATATAGCACCCTCAGTAGAGATTCTCTTAATAAATACAATCAAGCTATAATTCATGAAGGGATTAAAGAATGAAAATTTTAAAAGAAAAGGAATAGAGGAGAAATGAAAGGGTCAAAAAAATTGAGTGAGGCAAACTGAAAATTTTTAAAATTTACAAGGTATGAAATTTAAATAAAAAAATTTTAGGGGGGCAAGTGTCACCCCTGAAGTGTACATGGCTTCGTCCATGAAGTAAGGGCACGTTAGTGTCAGCCTTTCTAAAATTACTTTTGGAGAATTATATTCAAACCATGTATTTACGCATCAAAATTTTTATATTGTAAGTGATTGCCAATCACCCTATCACATTTCAAGTTATTTAGAAGTGATATATCCCATTTACAATTTTATTTTCGTGATTCTCACATAATTTATTTCCATCAAATTTAATACATAAACTAATTATAAAAGGATAGTTTAAGTATTAAACTAGCTTAATAGCATCACACGATGCTTATATGATCCATTTTCTTTAAAATTTTTAGGTTGTGCATTAACTACAATGATGTATAGTAAGATTACATCTTGAAACATATTTAACCCTAATTTACTTATCAATGCTCCGAACGACTTGAGGGTGATGGTTTTCTCTTCAATTTTTATATACTCTTGGTTTTTAATCTCTATTTGGATTTCAAAAAGAACGGAGAAAAAAAAAAGCTTACGAATGTAAAAGAAAGGAATCTATTTGTCAGCAATTTTAAAGATTTTCCTCATCTTTCCAACCTATGTACAGCTCATCGATAATCATTAATCGCGCATCTTTTAAGCCAAAAATATTTATTTATTTATTTATTTTTTTTTCTCGTCGTCAAGATATAGTTAGATTTTGTTTTGGTTAATTTCAAGGAAAGGAAAAAAAAAAAAAAACAACACAACAAACACAAAAGGGAGATATTCTTATCATTTCAACTTCTTTGTCTCTTCTTTTGGTATGACCATACAATCCCATTCATGGGTTACTACGCTTACATCTGTGTTTTTCACTCAAACGTAAATCTCTTTCTAAATTCAGCTTGAGTCAACTCAATTTAAGGTTTTGTGTGAACTCAGTCCGAGTTTCCTCGTTATAAAAAGATCAACTATTTATTTGAAAACAAAAATCACTACAAAAATCAGTGACTTGTTTTTTGAATAATCATAAGAGAGCAAATTGAAAAGTGAAATATTCAATGGACTGAGTCAACTCAAATGAGTGAGTTTTCTTTCCTTTTGTTTTAAAATTTTAAGTTCACAATTTTGTTTTTGGAAACGTTTTTCAATCTTTTTAAGAGGTCATAGCAAACATGCACATACTTTATTGCTTGTAGAAAATAGCTCATTCATTAAAGATGCTCCTGTAACCACGCGTTGGATGAGTTGTCTTTGAATCACCTCTCGTCAAATCGAAGTTTTAATTTCGACTTCCTGTAGTTTCTATCTACTCTCTCTTGGTGTAGATGTCTGCATATTAGAAAGCCTAAATTCAAAATCTGTCTTTCACTACTAACCCACAAAATTTCAAACTCAGTGAGTTAACTCACAATTATTTTAGATTTTTGGTGCATAGCATATAACAATTTACAATTTTTCACAAGTGGGTAATAACACCTGAGTGAGTCCAGAAATGTCATTATCTTTGCTTAATGTGAACTCGAAAAGCCTGTCAATAATCAAAAAATTAAAAAAAGGGAAGAATACAACATAAGTTAATCAATGAAACCCTAATTTTCAGAATTTAAAAAGGGATTAAGTGAATAAATAATATATAATTTATAATTAAATACCTGTTAGTGTGTCAGCCTTTGTGGCTTGGATTTGCATTGTGTGGTGGGGCTTTGGATAAACCGTTTTTCTTGACCTTCAACAACAATGACAAAAGCAAAATTACTAGGGACTTTTATTGTTTGCTTAATTTTCCAATGTGAGGTTATTCCCCATTTTAATTGGGCCCGAAAGTGACCCATGGGTGTTTTTTTTTTAAAAATATATATATATATATAAAATTACAATTCAAAAGGATAGAATAATTTACCCTGCAGTTTCCTTTATATTCCATATTTTGGCAATTACCCTGAGCTCTGTTGGAGGAAGCAGCTATGAAATCCTTGAGATTTTCAAATTCCTTTATCTATTTATTATGTTAAAAAGATCTGTGGATCCAGTGATATAAAATGCTTACATCAAGAACTTATGGATATATAATCTTAATTTTTGAATGTAACGTGTGCGAAAAATAAGCCATATGTGATCCAATTTGAACTTCTTCTTGAACCACTTGCAATCATATATTATGGGATTATAGGACTAATAAAATGAGCATATGAAATATAGCCAAGAATGAGGGCAACAACAATATTTTTCTCCCTGTCTTTCTTTCTTTCTTTTATTGAGTTTAAACACATTTCTACAAGAAAAAATAAATGTTCTACAAAATTACAATATGTTAGTGCAAATATTATAGCCTGTCCATCTTCGTCTTCTTTTTCTTTTTCTCTTTTTATGTAATTAATTATTCAATTATTAGATGTTAATTTGTTAGCATGAAGACGAGGTTCGAATCCAAACCTCCAGCATGATGCCAATGAGACTTGATTTTGCCAACTCGAGCATTTTTATCTTATTTGCATTTGACATGAAAGTAACTAAAGAGCATTTAAAGAACCATACTTTTTTTTTTTTTTGGGTGTGAGAGATAATCAATCATAAATAACTATTCTATACACAAATACCTTAATAGTTTTTCTGATATGATCCAATGAGACTTTGCCACCTCACTAGTGGCATCTTCAGCCCATTTGCGGTTCATTAGAGAAGTAACAAAATTAGTACTCCCTCCATCCCATAAAAATAGGCCTCTTAAAATAAAAATAAAAAAAACACGCATATTAAGAAAATTCATTAATGCATTAATTTGTGATTTTTTTTTTAATCTTTTATTTCCAAAACTATCATTTTTCTACAATTGCATTTGTTGTCATGTCGAGGCATTCTTGGAATAATAAAGGGTAATATGAGAAAGTTAAAAGAAATATAATTTGACTTTTCAAAATAGACTATCATTTTAGGACAGCCAAAAAAGGAAAAAAAAAAGATTATCTTTGTAGGATGGAGGGAGTACATTTTAACGCGGTATTCCAGCACCACTACAGGTGATAAAAATAACTGCAATTAATTCTGAATTAATTTGTATAGTTCATGGTTTTGGCTTCTTAAGAGTCCTGTTGCTGCTTTTGTTTGGGAATCCTTTTTGATTGGTTGAATAATGCATTTTATTTCATTTCTCTGTCATATATGTACACTGGAAAGGGCACAATTAGTCTCTTTCCAAATTGATGACTTCAATGCTTCAATTCTCTCTCCTCCCAAAGTTTAATTAATTAGAGATATATGTATATGAATACCATATTCCACAATCTTTGGTTCAATACCTTATTAATAAAAAAAAAAAAAAAAAGGTATAACGACCCATTCAGGCTTACATTCCCAATTTTTTAAAATGATACCCTTTGGCTTGGTCAAAGCAAAATTCACTAAATTGCACCTCATAACAGACCATATTTTTTAATTCTCTCTCTCTCTCTCTCTCTCTCTCTCTCATATGCATCAAAGAGAAACCTCCATATGGTCTGATATGAAGCCGAAATTAAAAAAGAACAAAGAGGTATGAACAAGCATAAAGACCCTTTCAGCTCTCCTCTTATCATTTGACAGGATCTTTCCACTTGTTCATATAAATGCATAAATCCACCAACACAACCACAAGAAGCAAAGCAAGTAAATTAAACCCTTCACCAATTTCCCAATCCCCACAAAACAACGCAACTCAAATACCCAGATAGAAACTAAGAACAATATGGCAAGGAAGAGAAAGGCAGCAACAACAGAAGAAGCTGGCACTGAAAATATTATTGAAGACAAAACCTCAAGTACTACTACTACTACTGATAATGGAAACTTGTCATGGGATGATATGGTGAAGGAAGCTGCAGCAGCTGCAGCACTTGGCGGTGGAGCCCGGCGAGCTCGAAAGAGATTCGTTGGAGTCCGACAACGGCCTTCCGGCCGATGGGTGGCTGAGATCAAAGACACCATACAGAAAATAAGAGTGTGGCTAGGCACTTTTGACACAGCAGAGGAAGCAGCCAGAGCCTATGATGAGGCTGCTTGTTTGCTTCGTGGTGCAAATACTCGCACAAATTTTTGGCCTTGTTCTCCATCATCTCCATCTTCTCCTGCTCTTCCTTCAAAGATCACTAATCTTCTCCTCCATAGACTCAAAGAAAGAAACAACAACAACAACAACAACAACAACAACAACTCTGTTACCTGTGCTTCTAATAATTCTACATCTAGTAGTTCTTCTATGAATTCTCTTCCTCTCAATAATCTGCAGCAGCAAAAGGAACAAGAAGAGGAGTATAGAGAAGAAGAAGGTGCTGATTTCTCAGATACCCAATTCACAGATTTTCTTAATGATGCAGAGGATTACAACCCATGTGACAATATCATCACTAATACTAGTACAAGTACTAGTACTAGTACTAGTGATTATATGAGGAGTTTCGAATCGGGTTTAACTGAGAAAGAAGATAGTGGATTGAGACAATTAGATGTGGAATATAATTGGGGTGATCATGGAGCTCAATCTTCTATTGGAGGAGAAGGAGAAGAGGAGGAGGAAGAAGAAGAAGAAGAAGGGAATGATAATGGGGTCTTGGATTTCCAATTTGTTGATGATCATATAGGATCATCATCCTGTTACTATTCTGCTTTTGAGATTGCAGAAGATGATGAAATTGTAGAAGAGCCCATGGAGCAGGAGAATTACAGCGGTGGCGATGAGCCTTCCATGTTTAGAGATGCCATGAAAAGGATGAAATATGAGCGTAAGTTCTCGGCTTCTCTCTATGCTTTCAATGGCATACCTGAGTGCTTAAAGTTGAAGCTTGGTTCTGTGACTAATGTTAATGGAAGATCAAAAAGGCCTGATCAATTGACCAATCTCAGAAACAAATGCAACAAGAATACTACTACTAAAGAGGAGGAGAAGAAAGAAGAAAACCCACAAGTTTCAGTTGATATGGGGTCTTCTTCTTTGTCGTCTTCTTCTTCATCTAGCAACGATGGCGAATTGTCGCTTTGGACCTCTCTTGATCTCCCTCCTATCTGCTTTGTTAGTTAATTGATGAGAGGATCTGGGATTTGATCATTTAACATTTCATGCTCTAATTTTATAATGTAGACTTTGATAGTTACACTGTTTTGTGCACTCTGCTGAACAATTTGTGTTGAGCAAACAAATAAAGTGTAATGTTAGATTTCTGGCCAAAACTGGCATGTAACTTTTTGCTTGATTTCTTGTGTTCAAGAGTCATGAACAATTAGGAAAACTGAAACATATATATTCACATATTGAAGATATATAAGAGGCTTGATTATGTAATATTCATCATGAGCAAGGATTGTTTGCAGAAATGAACATCATTTCCTTTTTGCTCATTGAACTTTCACTATGCTTTACTATATCTATATATATGTATGTATGTATCAAAGAAGGTTTGAATAGTTGAATTTGTACTTTTTCATGAATTCTAATAACCTTCAAATCTGGTGATGCTGATCCTACTCAAGGTAAGCTTGATTAATATTGAACATTCACCAACATAAACTAGGGCATGAAAATGAATAGGCTATTGAGATCTGATGGGATTTAGGTACAGTCTCTGCATAAAAATCTATTAGGTTTTATGTCTAGTCAGTTGAGAATCGTTGGATTTGATGGGAATACCTTTATCCCATAAATTTGAACCGTTCAATCAAATGAATGGTGTTTATACATTGACCAGATGTAAATCCATCTGAGATCCTGAATAGAATCATTACTATAATGTATGCAACTTCTTCAAACTGAACTCAATTTCAAGCTCTTACTTTTGAAACCCAATTACCAACTAACTATCAACTTTCAAAACCAACTTAATATCAATCTATTTAAAATATATTTTCTCCTCTAAAGGAAAAGAAGCTCATGCTTCATCCAAAATCATTTGGGTAGTGGAAATTCTCAAGCCCACACTCATTTAAAGAAATTCTTCAAAATCTACTTGGGGCCTGTTTGCTTTAGTTTTTTCAAAAATCATTTTTTGAGAACTATCTCTTTACATTTTTCTTTAGAGTTATATTCACACTATGATTCACATATCAAAATTTTCATATTTGAAATGATTGTAGTAAAATTTGGAGTCGCCTAACTTTTGTTACAATAACTTTTAGTATGATAATTTTGACATCCATCCTATCACCCCTTTAAGTTCTCTAAAAGTTATTATCACCCCCATTTCTTAGATCAAGTGAAATTTTAAGCTTTAAAAGTGATTTTAAGAAAAGCTAATGTAAACAGCCCTTATTCTACCCGTTTGGGTTAACTTTTTTCTAAAATCACTTTTGGAGAACTATCTTTAAAATTAAGTTCAAAGTATGTCTTCACATATCAAAATTTCCATTCTAGAAGTGATTGTGGTAAAAGTTGAGGCCACAATCACTTCTAGTATAAAATTTTTGCTAATTATCTTATCATTCCTCAATTTGTCTAGAAGTAATTATCACTCCATCTCTTAACTCAAGTGGAATTTTGAGCTCCAAAAGTGATTTTAACAAAACCTAATATAAACAGACCATAAGCCATTTAAACTGCCTATTGTGGTTATTGAGAGAGTAATATTTGTTTACGAATCTTATTAAACTTTCTCAAAATTGTTTTGCAAAATATCCGACCTCTGATTTTTAGAGAAAACCAACTATTATATGAAATTATTTTGGTAGATACAAATTCATTAAAAATCAAACATTATTAAGATAGAAATGACAAGACTTTCATTTTTCATTCTACTTCTCAAATTTTACTACTACTTAAATCTTCATTGGGTCGAGATCCAAACCCTCACACACACAGACAGACACAAAAACAAACGCACGCATGCACATATATAAACCATTATGGACCAAGGTTGGAAGATGGAAATACTCATGACAGTATAAAAACCTTCCTAATACTAATAAATGAATATCAATGTGACCATTAGACTATAAGGTTATTGGCTACTTTGATCAGTAAAATTTTTGGCAAACGATATGCATTAGTAGGGTTAGTGATTAGTTGTTAGTATTTTGGAGAGTAACAAATGGGTCAATCCTCATCCAAAAAGGGTGGAGGAGTGGGGAAAGCATCAATGAGTCATAATTTAGCAAATGCGACATGGATGGGCATAACAAGAAAGCATGTAATCCAAAAATCGATTGAAAACAGACTCAGGATCCATTTAACAATATAGAATGGATATAAGATAATTCAGATATATATAGCACCATTAAAAGCTTGATATGGAAATGCAAATAATACTTCACTAGTCTCCAATAGAACTAGGGTGGGTTACTTGAATTGGAGGGCCTACCCAAAAATAAAAAGAATTGGAGTATTTTTTTTAGGATTTGTGAGCGATATGATACAAAATTCTTATAAACTTCAAAACTGAACAAATAAAGTTATTTGTAAGTTTACAAAACTCCTTTCACTTTAAAATTGGATGAATAACCCCTAACTATGAAATTATAATACTTTGTCGTCCTCCTTTGTTTGCCATTAAGAAATTAGAGAGAGAAGAGTTGTGGACAAGGGGAAGAGTGGTGTCTTGGTGGGCACTATGGTTTCCAAAGAGGCAAAGAGAGAGGAGAATTTTTTATAGATTTTTTGGGTTGACCCTTTGACCATTAAGAGAAAGGGTAAAATGGATATTTTGACACTTTTATTTTATATATATATATATGACTTAAGCTGGTTCTGTCAAGGAAATTAACAGCAATTAGAGGGAGAGGGTGTTGATGAACAGTATTTTGTTTTTTTAAGTAAAAAGTGGAGGGATTTCAGTGCATTTGTTATAAATGCAAGGAGTGTAAATGTAATTTATCCATTTTTTTTTTTTTTTCTAAGCACAAGGCAGAAAAATAAATTAAAGGATAGAAATAGTAATTAGTGATCAATTCTTGGAGATGGTCCAGCAAGCAATGAGTGAAAACTGACTGAGTTGATTCAGTCATATTCAGCCAAGGGATCAAAAATTGCACCATAAGGACAAGGGGAATATCAACAAGGAGGCAGGAAGCGCATTGGTTGAAAGTGTCAACTACCAACCTCAAGTGGTTAAAATTAGAATGATTTAGTCTCAATTTGGAAAAAATATCTGAGTAAGGAAAGGCAAAAATAATTTATTTAAAAAAAAAAAAATTATTCGCAAACAAATTTTAATATATATATATATATATGGGTCAAGTTCCCTTTACACCCTATTTTGACACCTATGTTTACACCTCGTTTTTAAAACACTATCTATGATAGATATTTTGATGAACAGACCGTTGGATTCAATACATTTCTTATGCATATCATGTATAGCAAAAATCATAGTGATCCAACGGTTAGATTTTAAGAAATGTCACTATAAAAAATTGTTATGTTTTTAACTAATAAAAAAAATAATAGTTCTTCAAAATGAATTTTTCAAAAACTAACCGTTGGATCACTCCGATTTTTTTCATACATGACAAACATAAAATAAGTATCTAATCTAACGGTCGGTTTATCAAAATTTTCGATTTACTATGGTTTTTGAAAATAAGGTGTAAATATAGGTGTCAAAATAGGGTGTAAGGGGAATCTTTCCCTATATATATATATATATATTTCCTGCAATTCAAATGGAGGCTTCTAAGTTAAGATCAATATCTGGCTTACCTTCTTATCTTCTCCCTGGAAAACACCATATGTGACGCTTTTAATGGCTGATTTAAGATGTCTCTTGCTATAGAGAAAAGCCAGAGTTGCATAATTAATCCACGTAATCCCATTTAACGGAGTCTCCTGAGAGATTTACTGAAAAAACTGTAACCTAGGGCCGTTTAAACATTGTCTGAAAATTAAATTGTCTTGTTACTTTTTATATATAATTTTATACACAAATTCAACATTATATATGGGGCCATTGGAAAACGGCTGCAACGGTCACAAATGACCGTAAAATTTTGGAATTGTGACTTTCCAAGAGCTACTAAAATTGATCATACCATCATTTGCAATTTTCCTAAATGAACCCATTTGAGATGATGGTTTTGTAACTTCAGTTGCTATGTAACAATAATGAAGTCATTCAATTTTTATGGGATGTCCAAACAAGCCCTTAGACTACATAATCCTAACATTTTAGGATTGTCCATTTGTTACCAAACAATTATGCACAATAGAACCATCAAATTTAAGATCATTCATTACTACCAAACAAATGAAATCTGCAACAACAGGCCCTAAAAATAGATGCAGGCAAACACTAAAACGGAGCCAGGATGGTGTATTTTGACTTTTGAGTAGCAAGTTAGTACATTTCATAATTGGTGATTGTCAAAAACACACAAGTGGCATAAAAACAACAGCCAATTTGATCCGGAAGTGGGAAAAATAAAATTAAAAAAGAAAAAGAAAAGAAGGGTGAATAGAACAAAAGGTCAATTCATCCACAGTAATTCATTAATATCCTCCTTTGGATTCACAACATTGACGAAACCAAAGTCATAAGCAAAAGGCAGGACCATGACTAAACCCAGACTACCAATGAGTTTTGCCAATTCTGGTGCCAAAGATTGGCTCAAAACAGCAATTACCTATATAATAAATGAAAAGAAAAATAAAATAGTTAAAAACAAAAAAAGTGTATAAAATCAAACTGTAGGATGGGTTATGTACATCATAAAGTTTTATTCGTAGGCATCAAAAGAGATTAACGGAGAAAGGTGCTCTCCCCACAAGCCTTCTCATGTTAGAGGACCCGAAGCTGAGCAAGAAAAGCAGCACAAAGATCCAAGAAGAGGAACTGGGGACCCTGGACCCTCTGTAGATCAAGCAAATACTTCTCTTCGCGAGTTTTGTAAAGCTGTTTGGACATTAAGAACCACATAGAAGAACAAATATATTAGCATCACAATTGGGAAAATCCTAACAATATCAATACCCTACAATAGTTTTGAATCTAAGATAATAATATAGGATCATTAATCATATACCCCACATATCATTTAGAGGATCCTAATTGCAATACGTATATAGAAAGTAATCATATACTAAAATGAAATCCATCCTACTGATGGTTGACCAACAAGAAGAATATTTCCAAAATGACATCCAACAAATGGTCTTTCCCTTTCCCACTGTTTTTTTTTTTTTTTTTTTTTTTAACCTCACACAAAAAAAAAAAAAAAGATTCCATCTTCAACTAATTAAGTAGCTATATATGTTTGCCAACAAAAGGGTTGACTATCCTCATAATTTCAATCAAGTGCAACATATTTTCAATTTCCAGGAAATAAAATAATTAGTTTAATTAGTTTGTAAGAATTGTGAAGATCATAACAATTGTCGAAAGGCACAGTCAGAAGCGTAAATTACCTGCACTTCAAACTTGACCACGTTCGGTGACCTGATAACACCATCATTCTCAATAATGGTGGATTCCTCCCCAAAGTAATGATTACTGTGCACAGGATTGTTAACCATGCCTTCATGATGACCAGGAATGCCGGGGATCCACCTGCACTTCATGTTGTAGTGCCCGATCTTTTTCCAACACACATTTAGCTCTTGCAGAGCTTTGAGAACTTCTGTCATTATCTCACGAGGATGGGCTCGAGACTGTCAAAATGTAAAAGAATATGATCAGTAATAACAATAGATAGACATCTATAGTTTAAAAATCAGATTATGAGAACAAACAATGGCCTTGCCACCACTGTACATGTGCTACACACTTGAGTCAGAATAATTTCCTAGACTACTCAGATTACAATTGGACAAACAGATAATCTCAATCATTCAAACGTATCATTGCTGCCAAGCATTTTATGTAAATGGGAGCATTGACCTATACGGCATGCTGAGTCAGTTAAGTAAGTTTTGTACTTAACTGTCTCACATCCATTATGGCCTTCTGCATCCTCCCATTTTAACATGAGAATAGCGCAAAACTACATGTAACTTAACCTGAAGTCCAAGAGCCCATTTCCTTTCAACAGGGAACTGCGGTCTAAAACCCATTCCTTGATAATCCATATATCCTGGAATGCGGTGCCCAACAGCTGGAACAGCAGGTTCACTTGGACTCATGCGGTTGAAACCACCATCCTGGAGAAAAATGCAGAAAAATTCTCAATAAAGGAATGAATCTAAATGGAAACATGTATAAGAAGGACAATATATAACTATGTAGCAGCTGAATGATATCATTTGGTTTTCACACAGCATGTCGTACTGTGAATACAGGACAATGGGGATCAACATTCAATAAAACCGAACCAAAGAAGATGGTCCAGGACAGAAAAACCAACCCAATTACAAGATGTAGTTCTAGCATATTCCTTCAGAGTTTTCATTAGGCAATCCAGAATGAGACCCATTGCTCACAGGATACCACAACAGTACAAGTCACTCAGAGATATGCCTTCTTATAGACCACTGGGGACTCCATCCAACAATTTCCATATAACAAGATGGAATGTTTACAGAAAGTTTAGCAGCATAAAATAACTTTAGGATTAGAAAACTCACCATAGTTTCTTGAAATTCAGCTCCAAGATAGCCACTGGAAACCCGAAACCGGTTGTCTAATAGCAAATAATATGCAACAGTAGCCTGAAAAATGTCACAAGTAATAAGACACCACAATTTGAGAATTAAAAATGATTTAGAAAAGTCAATACCTCATTTTGTATTCTGTTGCGAAGAGATTCAACCAGCTGATTCCTGTCAAATCCCATATGAACCACTTCCAGAAGAATCTCCTCATCAATCTACAAGAAGCAGGGTAAGAATTAAATTACTTATATGCATAGGTTATAATGAGACCAAAAACACACTATAGGACGTAATAACAAGCCAAAAAGAACCAATGAATGACAAAACAGCTAATCCAAATTCATCAATAGAGCAATGGCCCACATATGCCTTCCATCCTATGCTACATGGACCTAGGTAGGTTTACCAGGTGCAAGTGTGAGTCAAGGCATCAAATCTTTGTGATCTCCAGACATTAGGATACAAGAACTAACTAAAGTGTCAAAGTATCCAAAAATTGGGTAGGCATGCATGTCTGAAAAGGTTAGTCTTAACGGGTGAAAGTGGAAAAAGAATCCCACATAATCTGGGGAGAAAAGAAAAAAAAAAAAGAGTAAGTACTGAACATGGGGGCCTATTCATAAAATATTTTAAGATAAATATTGAAGTGTTTCAATTTGTTGACGAAACCCTTTCTCACCCTTTTTTTTTTTTTTTTTTTTTGGGGGGGGGGGGGGAGTCAGCAACTCCACCAAATGCAGCATTGTCGTCGTCGTCATTATCTTCTTCCTTCCAGCAAAAATATCAATTGGGTGCATCTGGCACTGGGGTACAACTTGGGAGAAAAAAAGAAGGCATAAACATAATTTTTTCAACCAACTGTAAGTTGGTTTATATGAAATCCCAGACATCAGTAGGAGGTTGGACCTAACCTAATCCAGTTTTCAAAGTTCCCAGACAGGCCCTTCTAAGTTGGCCTTCACCTGTACTCCATACTCGTAGCCATGTCATATTAACACGGGTACTTTGGCGTAAACAAGTGAGTACACATAACATGGCTTCTAGCCACAAATATGGCTGAGAAATAAGAAAAATGCTACTCTTTCCAACTAATTTCTCAACTTTTTTCCCATACATGGGATGGTGCCCATTTGAATGTGGGTTCCAACTCATATGATAGAGGTGGGAACATAGCAAGGAAGCATCACACTGCCCTAGAAGAAAAACAAACACAAACTTTATCATACTATTTCTATTTTATAAAGAAATAAATTTATAGAAGTAGGGGAGAAGCCCATAAAAGAGAAGAACAATAATGAGGCATACACTAACACAAACAATAAAAACCACACCACCCCACCCAAAAACGGGATCACAAAACAAAAAAAAAAAAAAAAAAAAAAACAAACCACCTAAATGACCACCATTACAAGCAACGACCTCATATGGTAATAACGAAATCTTTTTGGTTCAAAAGCTAAGAACAATATCTCAACCATTATGAAGTGGCCCTCTTCTAATGAAATGAGGAACAAGAACCCAACTGATAAGAAAGTGATTTGACTCTATCAGCCATAAGTTGAGTATACAAATGTTTTCCCTCCAAAATACACGTATCTATCTTTGTAGGATGATTACAATAGTAACTAAACAAGTGGAAGTTACATTCAAAGTAATGCTTAATGTCAAGGAAAGATAAATTTGTAAGGTCCAAAATAGATGTGCGGTTGTACACCCTTGTCATAGTCAATACACAATGCTGCATCCTCGTTTAAATAACTAAGCATGGAATTATAAAATCAAGCTACTCCTCATTTCATATAAACCAAAAGGCTACTTAGCAAGCAAGCTTCTAATAAAAAAACAAGCAGTACACGTATTGTAACTCTGGTTGACATGAGCAATAAAAAAACACCAAACCTTTTTCGCTTGCTGTATTGTATCTGGTGGGGGCACAGCTAAATAACGTGGAAGATGAGATTGGAACCATGGGTGTAGACGAATCTCAGGAATAGTCATTCGCTTCATTGGGTCAACCACAAGCATCCTTGGGATCAAATCTCTTGCACCAGGTGATAAATGGCTGGGAAGAGTGTATATTCCACCCTAAAGGACAAAGTGACAAAGGTTCAGGACTTAATAGTTTCAGTCTTGGTGTAAATAAAAATATAATTGATAGCATGGAATAAAATATCTTCGATATATCTGTATATATGAGGATATCGATACAATATTAGACTTACATATCTTTACAGATATTTACCGATATTATATCCATCATATTTTTAAAACGATATCGATATTTTCAATACAATCGATATATCTATGTTCTGGGACCATTGATATATCTGTCGATACTGATATTTACACCATGGTTCAGTTCTGACTTCACATCTTTTGGGAATAAAGTTCCACAATAACAAATAAGATCTCCAGTTAAAATTATTGGAGATATCATTAAAGATGAAATGTTAGTTAGACAAACGCCTAGGAGATACCAATATACTCATAATTCAGAATATTCCAGTTTCTTCAATTTTAATATAACATTATGATCATGGATTTTT
>JAESVK010000695.1:445312-473676 GCA_017140935.1 Hamamelis virginiana | reverse complement strand
CAGAATGATTATAATTTTTTTTTTTCAGTTTTATGTATGGTGCAAATTTGATTAATATTGATTCTTGACTATAATTATATGATTTTTGTTCCATGTCTGCAGGCAACCCATGACTTGAAGTTTCATTGCAGGATCATAATTTCTTGTTCCAAAGTACAGAATTACTAGCCCAGTATTGGCTGTCATCAATCTTGGTTCTACTCTGGAGAGTGAACGATTCTCCACTGTATGCTCTCTATGATCACAATATTTTGAGATGCTTAGAGAACACATTTTGTAATGCAGTTTGTTGAGATTTAGTTATTTTAACATATCACTTGTTTTGGCTTTGTGTGCTTGTGTGTGTGGATCATAAAGATTTTGAAGCAGGGGTGCTTTAGATTGTCTGTTCAGACAATGCTCATTCTCACAATGTTTTTAGTAGAACCGACCTTAATTTTCCCCACACTGTTGTTTATTGATATATTGTAGAAATTTATTGATAGGTTAACATTTTAACTCGATCATTGTTGATTCTGCCGTAAAACATTAAGCAATTTGTTGTTCTATTGCTATGCATATTTAGATTGTCCGACCAGACAATGCTCTTTCTCATAATGTCTTTTAGTAGAGCCAACCTTAATTTTCCTTACTCTGTTGTTTATTGATATATTGTAGATATTTATTGATAGGTTAACATTTTAGCACCATAATTGTTGATTCTGCCTCAAAAAATGAAGCAATTTGTTGTGATATTACTACGCATATTGATGAATGGGAGCTGCTTTATATCATTTTCTTTTGTTTGAATCCTTGTTTATATGTTTTGTGGCAGGTACTGCATTTTTATAATTAAATACATAGGCGTCTTGCAAGTTCTTTTTGTGAGGTTGCATATCGTATGAAGACCATATCCATTTTTTATCAAGATTTGAGAAATTAAGCAGTTATAATGGGTACTTGTGCATCAAAACCATCAAAAACAATTAAATCAGGGAAAAAATGCCATCATTGGTCTAGAAAATGCCATAGAAAAATTTCCGCTTCTGTACCCAATGGAACCAAGAAGAGGAATAGTGATGCTCGTGTAACAGATTTCGCCATGAGTGAGTTTGTTCGCATGGACTTTGAGAAGGGTGCAACAACCACTTGCAGAAGATCTGAGGTCTCTAATTCAACATTCCATCTCACTCAATTGCAGTGGCACCATAGTCAAATTGATGCTAATGGTACATCCTCATATCCCTTTTTCCGAAGTTCATTTATTTTTCAGAAAATTTTGTCTGGAAAGTACAAAATTATACCTGATAGGATGATCACTATGAGCAATCAGACTACTTTGAATTCTCAAAAGGAAGATGTTTTGTATGAATCCAATTAAAATACACTTGGTTGCAGGCAATCATAATTGCAGAATGATCTTGACCTTTTCGATTTCCTTGTCTGGAGTCTGGACCATTTTTTTACTTGCAACTTAACAGGCAAACTTTTGTTGTGTTGCTTTAATCCAACCTTGTCTGATTTCCAAATTTGCACCAAATATGAATAGCTCAGAATTTTAATTTCAAAGTTATCTGATTTGATTTTGCTGAATTTCACTGAATTTTTTTGCATGAATTATTGGATGAAATAATAAAATATGAAAATGGCTGACTTTTCTGATTTTTTCCCCAAAATTTGCTAATGAAATTTCCAAATCTATGGCCAAAATTTTTCTTACCAAATTTAACTACAGTTCAATACATGCACCCTATTTGAATCTGAATTCAGCTGACTTAAAGAGAGTAGTCTCCAGATAAGATATTTTTGTTAAATATCTTGTTATTCCAAGCACAAAAGAACCTTCCATTATGGATAGTCTGTGTTGGTGGAGCTTGATGTTTTATATGTTCTTGATTGAGTGTCTATGGTAGTGTATATAGTATTTAAAAGAGTACATCTATATTTATGTACATATCATGTACTTTAGATTTTTTATCTTCATTTGCACGCCTTCAGATTTGATGAATGTGGAAATATTTAATGGGTTTATTAAAAATTTATTCTCCTTCGTGAGTTAGAATGTATCTTCAGGTTCATAGTGGATTCATAATTATGCATCATATATTTTATATCTCCTCGTGCCTGTCATCTGGTCCCATGTATGCCAATGTTTCAAATAGCCTTGTTTTTACTCCTCTCAACTGGAAGCCATTTTGTAGTATTTTTCTGAGACACCAATGTTCTTAACAACTCGAAAATGACTTTATAATATTATGTGTTTGCAGTAATTTCTCAAGAGGAAGCATGGTTTGACTCGGTCAGTATTCTGGAGTCTGACTCAGATGATGACTTCAGTAGTGTGCATGGAGGTAATGAACATCAACTTCTTGTCAACTATATTTACAGAATGAATGCTACTTTATGTGCAAATTGTAAGGATGGTTTGTCACTTACATTGTAGAAGACATGTTGTGGAGCAGAAGTGTCAGTCACTTTTGGTTGATTTAACCTCAGGATACCTACCGAGCTAAAAGATAACTTACATTAGTGCTTTTTCCTCCATAACTTCTGCATTGAATTGTGAGAGCCGTGGGACGATTTTTTTTAAAAAAAAAAAAAAAACATTGGTGATAACCTAGATTTGCAAACTTCCATTGTATCTAAGTCATTCTAGGTGGGTTTGTTAGATTGTGTACTGTGGCTCCCTGACTATGCTTCATAATTGGTATACAGCCTAGTTGCGTAGCTGCTATCTTTGATGAATATATAAAGAATTTATTCAGCTGTGACTTTTTCTTTTCATTTTTTTTTCCACTCCTTTTTACTGCAGACTGTTTTCCATCGGTAGGCAATGCAATTGGGAACATCTCAAGCAGCCAAGTGCTTCAGTATGAAACTTCTTCATGCTTTATGGATGGCAGGTGCAAATATGAAGAATACCATGGAAGTTATTTGAAAATAGATGGAGGTAAAACAGAGAACCATGGAAGTTATTTGAAAATAGATGGAGGTAAAACAGAGAACTTTTTGAGCAAAGAAGAATACAAGGAATCAAATGGATTTGCACTTATTAGTACCCAGGGTTATGAGCTTTCGTGCCTAGGGAAGGCTGATGAAGTTCGCAACAAGAGAAAGAAAATACTGGACCACACTTGTGGAAGCTTTAAAGGTCTAAAAGAGGATGGACGAGATTCTGAAGAGAAAAATCAAGGTCCACAATCTCAAAGAAAGAAGTCAGCTGTTATCAGGCTTTCTTTTAAGAGAAAATCCTGTGATGGAGAAGAAATGACTGAACATTGTAAGTATAGAAAACTCTAATTTTTTTATTCAGTGAAAATTTAGCATTTCTGACTCTATACATTTCTACCATTGCAAAGGCCACTCGGCTTTAGTTTAGATCAATAGTCAAAGTCAGCATATTTTATGTCAGACTATAGTTGCTTTTTAATCCTGTAAAGTGACTTGAGATATATAGCATCGTGTGTGTGTGTGTGTGTTTTTTTTTTTCTTTTTTTTTTTATTCCAGTTTATACTGTCTTTTATTTTTAAACTGAACTTTGAATTTGGGTTTTATATATCATATCATGATTAAGAATTGGTAATTCAATATTGCAGTGTGAGTGTAAATATTTAAGTTCTATTACATAACATAGAAATTGATACAACATCGAACACATTGATATTTATGTAGGTGCATCAAAAAGATTCTTGTATCGTCCCAGAGCAGGACTTTTAGTTCCATGTTGTACCGGAGAGAAACCAAGTCCAGGAAGTTGGTGTGAGATTGCACCCACAAATTTTAAGCTCCGTGGCGAGAATTATTTCAAGTATGCCATTGATTTTGTCCCAACCAACATTGGATAGATATGTAGCCATTTCTGATAAGTAGTTATGTGTATGTTTGCTTTGGTATGGGTTTAATTGTCTAACAATCTACTATGCAGAGATAAGCGGAAGTTTCCTGCTCCAAATTACAGTCCATATACTCCAATAGGTGTTGATCTATTTGTGTGCCCAAGAAAGGTACATCACATTGCTCAACACCTTGAGCTTCCTCATGTGAAAGGAGATGGGAAAGTGCCTCCACTTCTCATTGTCAATATCCAGGTTCCCCCCCACCCCCTTTTCATTATATTTTAATACTTTCTCTGTTTTTTCGTTGTCTTTGTTTAGTATTGTGGCGGAACTCCAAACTGCAATTTCATTAATTTATATGGAAAGTAGTGGCTCTGGATCAGTTTCTCATTTCATATCCTATTGTCTTGTTGTATGCCTTGTGGCAGATGCCTACTTATCCTGCTGCAATGTTCCTTGGTGATAGTGATGGGGAAGGGGTGAGTCTAGTACTATATTTCAAAGTGTCAGAGAGTTTTGAAAAAGACATCGCTCCCAATTTTCAAGACAGCATTAAGGTAACTTTAGTTTGAATTTTCTCTAGCCATTTGATCCTTCATCTATTGTTGTGTTGGCTCGGAAATGCTATGTTGATACTAGCTGTGAGGGTCAACAAGCTGTGAGGGACTAATAACAGAAGCTAGCCATTTGATCCTTCATCTATTTTCTCTAGCCATTTGGTTTAATGTTTTTCTGTCCACTTTTATACCTGCCCTCAACAATCTTATGCTATAGTACCATCCATATTTGTTGTAGATAGGCTTGTTTTTCCTTACTCCTTTTTGCTTCACTTTGCATGGTTGCACCCTAGGACTCCTGACTCTTGTAAGTTCAGCAAGTTGTGTCAATTGTGGAATTTCACCTTAGCTGGACAGGAACATGCTATCAGTTAGCATTCCGCTTATTGATTGAGAGCACATATTTAAGACATTTGATTTAAGTTGAAACTGATAATAAAGCTTGCAGGTTAGCTTCTGTTTGATGGATAATTTTTTTATGGTTTGAGACTGGAGAAGACGTGTACAGTCTGGTCACGTCCAACAATATGAGCTAAAGGTCCAGAATTATGTGAGCACACTCTCATTATCATTTGGAGAGGAGTATGATTTGGTTTACCCAAGTTCCTTTTCATGGTCTGTGGAAAATCTTCTGACTAGACGCTAAGACTGCTCTTTTTCATATAAACCTGTTGACAAATTGAACTATAGATTTTAGCTTTTACCATGTTGCTGTGGATGGTTAATGACAGTCTCCCTTTCTTCAACGTGGAAGATTTGGACCTCAAGCCCCTTGATTTATACTTTGATGAATCCTATCTTGTAAAAAACTTTATGCCTCGTTGCTTATGAATTTCAGACGTTTAAGTCAGTTGATGATCTAGGTGGATCATTTGGTACTATTAATTGAGCGTAGGAAACACAGTTTCACAGAAACAGTAATAACTTCTTTGTACAATTTTTGTGTCATCAGAAAACTCTCCAAGAGTATGATGACGTCAAGGAGTGCTCTTAGCCTTCTGGGGAATTGGCAATTTGTAGCAGCCATTTGAAGCCAAGAAGGCCATTAAAATAGTGGCGAAAAAAAAAAAAATTCTGCAAACCCTGGTGGTTTGATTTAGAGGGTAAATGAAGTTGGTTTTTTGTAGGTTGATGTTATGCCCGTTGTGGGATCATATCGTATACTTCAATGTAGAATCAGTACATGCAGTGGATTCGATGAAAAAAATTGCCTGTCAAAGTTAAAGGGTTTGCTGTTTCTGCACATATTGGTTCTCACTTCCAGGGTTGTGTTGGGTGGGTGGATCTGTGCTTGACAAGTGGTAGCTTAGCTTCTATTCTCTTTCTTTGAGCAACTGTTACCTAAATTTTATTATATTTCCTGTTTATTTGGTTATCCTTGCATATATTCTCAGTGATCTATGTGACTATATCCTGATGGGTGCATATTTCAGTTAGTTGAAAATTTTGGTTATGCTACAGAGATTGGTTGATGATGAGATGGAAAAGGTTAAAGGGTTTGCAAAAGACTCCACAGTTCCTTTTAGAGAAAGGCTAAAGATCATGGCTTCAGTGGTTAATCCTGACGATCTACAGTTGAGTTCTGCTGAAAAAAAGCTTATAAATGCTTATAATGATAAGCCAGTCCTCTCACGCCCTCAGCACGATTTCTATAGGGTAAAATATAATTTTCTTGTTTTTATTTCTATTTTGTTAATGTTAAGCCGATGAGAGATTAAGGAGAGAGATTAAGGAAAGAGATAATATACAGCCATTATAGTAAACAAGTCTTGATTTTTATGAAACGAGGGATTCGAGCTGGCTGCAATTTTCTATCCATTGCATACTGGTTAAGTGTGATATATATGCCCTGGGGTGGGTCTTGCTAATTTAAAGGGGCAAGACGTATGATGCTTTATTGAGCACCTTTAATGAATAAATTACTGTTTAAAGTATGTCTTTCATGTAGTCCTTTTATTTTTGCCTAGTGGCTGATAGTTTCTCAGAGTTTAAATGAGCAATTTGTTTCATGAGCTACATTATTGACCATGACAGCCTAAGAGATCTTTAACTTGTTCTTTGCAATGTCGTATTTCCCATCTATCGGTTGTGATTTTGTTCCGTATCTTTTCATGCAGGGCCCCAATTACTTTGAGATTGACCTGGACATTCACCGCTTCGGCTACATATCAAGGAAAGGACTTGAAGCATTTCGTGAACGTATGAAAGATGGAATACTTGATCTGGGTTTAACAATCCAGGTACCATATTTATCTTCTTACATCCACCAATGTTGGGCAATGAGCATTTTGGACTAGAATTTTTGGAGCCCATTTAGAAGTAGAAATCTGGGTTCATTACCAGACGATTTCTACATTAGAATCCAAGTTTCTTATAGGTGCTTAGGACCCTGCGAACCTGATTTTGCTTGCGGGTTTGCTGCAAATTTTCAAATTAAGCATTCCTCTTTTCTTTCTGCTTTGAGCATAAAGTGCTTCCTTTTGCTTTTAAATATGTGTTTGATTATGATTGGGAGCTTTTGCATGTACAGTCATACAGAGCCCAGGTTAAGATGGGAAGTACTCTGGTGCTGCAGCGGCCTGAAATCCCCATTTTAAGCTGTAATAAAGCTCATTATGATTTTTCATGCAGGGCTCACCATCACATCCAAAACCCTTTTTCTATCTGATTTAAAAAGAAAAAAAAATTGGCAGAGAGGAAAAATAAATGAGAGAAAGCGTCTTCCCTGTCAAGTTGACCAGGATATTGATCAACTGGAGCCAACTTTTGACTTCTTTAAGCATTCACTCAAGCATTTTAACTGTCTTTTAGACTGAACCTCTCTCTTTAAATTACTACTTACAGGCACAGAAACAAGAAGAACTGCCGGAGCAAGTGCTGTGCTGTGTGAGATTGAACAAGATTGATTTTGTCGATCATGGCCAAATACCAACAATTGTGACCCTTGATGATGAATGATTTGTACAGTGAAATGCGGTGTGTGGCATTCAAGTTGTAGACGCGGGTAATGGAAGATCAAGATATTCATCCTGTACCCATTTCAACTCCCTGCAATTCAAGCTTCATACCAATGAAAAGGAAAACAAAATCTTTATCCAAAATAACATAAATAAAATGTGTCTCTCATTGTTTCAATAATGTCGTCGACATCTTTACTTCCATATATTGTCTGAAACTCCAAACCCCTTGCTTGTTCATTTACAAAACTATCTATAGCAGTAACTTGGTCACTAACTCCTAGACATGTCTCCAATAAGTCTAAACAAAATGGCAGATCTTTTACTGCAAGTCCCTGAGGTGTGAAATTGGAGTAGTTTGGTCATTTTTTTTATTCCATAGTGCAATTTTCTAATGGCATGTTTGATCTTATATGTTAGCCATTGCCCACAAATGATAGGGAAAAGCTAAAATGGCAGCATTTCAGGAATTCTTGAAGCTGATCCTATATCATTAGTGGTGATGGTGGCTCCAATTTCATTTATTGACCCCATTTGGTTTATTTTTTTTTTCTTCTTTCGAAGATAAAAATGAATATAACAATTTACCTAACAATGTTGAGAATTTCGTCAATAGAATTTCCTTAACCTCATGAGAATTCCAGAAAACCTCATTTAAATGGGCAAAAATTTGGACCGATTCCCGGCACTGCTCAAACCTACCATTCTCTTAAAACTTCTAACACTAATAAATTACTATCATTATATTTTTATATGCTTAAATTAAAAAAAAAAATCATTTTATGTGAAGATAGATACAAAAAAATTAAGAAGTCGAATAGGGGGAAAAAAAGTAGTTGTTTGTTTTGCATTTTGTGGTTATTGGACATGATTTTTTACCCTATTAGTTGAACAGTCCCAATCCTAGAAAGTCAGCACAAGGCCTTCAATTAATTATGGAATATGTATTTTGAAAAGCCGATTGTTGGATGGGATAATCTTATTATGGATATTACCCACGTCAAAAATTACAATGATCTAATATGAGCATCTCAAAATACAAATTATAAAAATTTCTGATCATTAAAAATTGCCACAGTTTTTCTTAATGACATATATGAGAAACCGACTATTGGATCATTGTAATTTTTGGCATGCGTGACATACTAGGGGTAAATGCATATTATCTAATCCAATCGTCAGTTTTTCAAAATACGTATCCGATAATTTCCTAAATGACCTATCAGCTTCATGCTGACTAATTACCTAAATTACCTATCAGCTTCATGCTGACTTTTGTGAAAGTCAGCATAAGTTGACATGATCATTTTTCTAGGAGGGAGGGAGGGAGAGAGAGAGTCAGCTTCATGCTGACTTTTGTGAAAGTCAGCATAAGTTGACATGATCATTCTCTAGGAGTGAGAGAGAGAGAGATCTAATTTAGGGGCTTTTTAGGATTTTGGTTTCAAGTTTTCCTATTTTGGTATGGGAGGGGCTATTTGCAGCACAACATTTACTAAAGGCAGCCCATTTAAATTTTTTTTTTTTTCAAATTTGCCATTTTCTAACATGATCATTTCTCTAGGAGAGAGAGAGAGAGAGAGATCTAATTTAGGCGCTTTTTAGGATTTTGGTTTCAAGTTTTCCTATTTTGGTACGGGAGGGGCTATTTGCAGCACATCATTTACTAAAGACAGTCCATTTAAAATTTTTGTTTTTTCAAATTTCCATTCTCTAACTACAGCCTACTAATTTTTAGGCAACCCATTACTATACAAAACAAAAGTTTTAAAATGCCATAAATGCCTCAAGTCTAAATACAATACACAATTTTATTTGCAACCTATTATCCTCAACACCAAACCTAAAACATATTACCCTAACACTTCATTTTAGATTTGTTTGTATATTATTGGTAAACATCATATTTGGAATAAACTTACTTCAAAACATGAAAAGTAGCGTTTTATAACCATTATGATATAATGGTGTTACGAAAAAACCCACGTTTTGATCGGAAAATTGAAAAAAAAAAATGTGTTCATGTTCGCATTCGAACTGCTAATGCCGAATATGATACTTTAATATTCGGAAAGTTAATGCCGAAAATGAAACATTATATTCCACTTCAAAAAATCGAATGTAGTTTGAAGTTTTCCTAAAACTAATGTCGAATATGTAAATTGCTGAATAGTAAACCTTCATGTTCAGCATTAGCTTACCGAATACTTAAGCTTCATATTCGGCATTAACTTACCGAATATTAAAGCTTCATATTCGGCATTAGTAGTCTGAATGCGAACATGAACACATTTTTTTTTTTTCAATTTTTTAATTAAAACATGGGTTTTTTCGTAACACCATTATACTATAATGGTTATAAAACGCTACTTTTCATGTTTTGAAGTAAGTTTATTCCAAATATGATGTTTACTAATAATATACAAACAAATTTAAAATGAAAGTGTTGGGGTAATATGTTTTAGGTTTGATGTTGGAGTATGGGTTGCTTATAGTATTTCTGTTATGTAATGAATTGTATTTAGTAAAAGGATAAGATGGGTATATTAATTAAATTTTTATTGTGCTGCTTTTAGTAAAAATATAAATGAGTGGGTTATACCTAGAAAATGGGCTGCCTTCAAGAAAAGGTGGGATGCAAATAGTCCCTCCTTTTGGTATTTATTTATCAAAAAACAAATGCATAAAAATTAGGGGCACTTAGGTCAAATTGGAGAAAGAGCAGTGGCAAATTGGGGAAATGATTAGGGTTTTCTGCGTATAAAAGAAGAAAGAAGACGAAGAAAAGGGACGAAAGTAGTGCCTGAGGCCGAGCGCTTCCCCCGTAAGAGAAGGGGTGGCGTGGTATTCCACAGAGGGAGGTTTTTGTGGCGCACGCTAGTGCGATAGGCGCACATCAAGTAAATTGGGGACTCCATGGCCGCTTTGCTGCTCTGACATGCAGCCAAAGCGAGGGGATTGCCCTACACTCTTCTCTCCCTCTCCCTCTCTCTCACACACGCATTCTTCGTACCATTTGTGTTTCCCTCTTTTTTCTTTTCTTCTTTTTTTTACTCATTTATGTTGCAACTATTTTTCGGTATATATATATAGTTTCAGTACTGCCTTCAAGATTGGGGATGAGGTATTCCTGGATTCTTCCTCTGGAGGGGAAGTCCTTGATCTTTGTCGGTCAATTAAAAGTCGGGATGCGCCTTCCTCTGTCCAAAATCTCTGCAAGTTTTCTTGAAGTTGCAGGTTGTCTCCGGGTCAACTGAACAGAAATTCTTGGAAAATCCTCCACTGTTGTGACATTGTCAATTCTGAAACCGGTGTCACCATCTATATATTTTCTACGGAATTTAACTCTAGATTTTCAATTTTTTCAAAGTATTGGATTCTTTTTATTTTTATTTTTAATTTTTTGAAAGAAAAAAAAAATTATTATATTCCTACAATTTGTGCTTTTGAGTATTTTGGTTCCTTATTTAGTCGAATGAAAGGATAATTTCAATTCAAAGCAGAATTACAGTGACTATTTCCCTGTTACTACTATATATAATCACACTGACGGAATGTTTTTCAAGCTTAACTGACCTAAATATCTTCAGAAATACATCTCCTAGAGATCGAAGCCCTTACATAAACTACCTTAAAAAAAAAATACAGATAATTTTGAAAAATGGGTAGTTTTGAATTTATTTATTTATTTTTTACACAAAAAAGACGAAGAGTCTTCGTCCATCCCTTAAAAACATGCTAACCGATTTGAAGTTTGCATTCACTTCAAATCAACCAATTTGCAATGAATGTCTTTTTTGCTAATGACTCCATTTTCTTAGAAATTAAGCTCATTCTATTGTATGAATCTATCTCGTGTCAAAAAAAAATAATAAATATATATAAAAGGACATTACAGAAATATTAAAAGTTAGACAGAGTATTCTCAAATTAAAGGGAATTATCATTCCCACCTTTGAATTTTTTGCATCCAAGCTTGTTATGGTGGTACAGTAAAAGAGAGCACAAAAATCAAAGCCAAAATCTTGTGGGAGGAACACCACAACAAGAAGTTTTAAGCCTCTGTTTGGATCTCGGAAAACACAAAAAGGATAAAAAAAAAACTCAAAACATCTTTGAGAAGAAAATTCATTTGCAGTAATTTGTTTTCGTGCTTTCTGAGATCCAAATAAAACTAAGAGTTTCCAAATAAAACCTAAAAGTTTGAAGGAGGACAGAGTTGGGTTCATAAGCTGTGTATGTCCAAGGTTGGCCACAAAGCATTGCCCTCTTCAAGGGTATGGTATGAATGATGTTGCACTACCAGTGTTTCTTTGCATCAAAAGCCTGCAAAACAAAATGAAATTGTTTACTTCCATATACTCTCCAAAATCATATTTTAGTTTCTCACATATCTAATTTGACAAACTTGTCTTAGGCTCTTGCCGCATAATTCAATCATATCTTCCAAAATGGGGGTCAACAATTTTCATATATGTTAGGGAGTACATTAAATAAAGGCGACGGGCAAAACGCCCCTGTACATGTACATGTGAGGTATACAAAAACAAAGCGTCTAATTGTACATAGCAAACAGAAAAGATTGTTGATGCTTGACTTAGTGACAGATTAAGGAAACTTAGAATTTCGACATTTAGTTTCCTGTACCTCCTCTTTGCAACCTTGATTTGTGGCGGATATGATTTTCTCGCCTTTGCAACATTTCATCAAGCCCATGTGATCGAGATGAAAGTGCCCTCCCTAGTTGATCCTTATGGCCCTGGTAAATTCTCGAATGAACAATGAGTTTCAATATCTCAATATATAAATGAAGTTGAAATGTCAAGAAAATTGTTCATGTCATGATACATGTGTTCATGAATTTGCATGTTGATGAACCCTTACCAGATTATTTTTTGATGCAACCATTCCATCTCTATCATAAAGAGACGTTGATAATTCCTGAGAATGATATCGATCAGATCCATTGATAGAGACTGGCTGATCGAATTGGGTACTCTGCCCGGGCATTTCAAGCCTGGCAACTTTGAATAAGTCACGGCCACTTGAATCAGTGCGAAGGTGGTCGTGTAAAACATCTTCACTCTCTTGCCTTTTCAAATCAGATGTATTCTTTGTATGCAAAGTACCACTAAAAGCACTTCTTGAGCTACACCTACTACTGCATGATTTTGTGGATACAGCATCGTCTTTTCGCCCTTTTGCCCATGCAAAACCACTCGATGCTGTGACTGGTAGTGGACCTGAGAAAGGAATGTCCCCATGAGATGCATTTGTCACATGAGAAACCTCTGACACTGAATCAAATGATGACTTCAGTGATTCCGCACGCACATGCGGACCTCCTCTTCCCCTTTGAATATGTGCATTGATACCATTGTTTCTATGACCAAATTGAGTATTGGATTGCACTTCCTGCATAGACAAGAATAGACAAATTAGTAGGAGTTAGCTCTCTTCTATTAACTGCTCAGAGAGAGAGAGAGAGAGAGAGAGGTCTCACTTTTGGTGCCAATCTATTGAAACTGTTTGTTTCTTGCAAAGCTTTGAGGACTCTTCTTGGCTTTCTTGATGCCCCGGACACTCGCGTTTTAACACCTGCCTTTTTCCTGAGTATACAATGGTCAAGTTCAATAAATAATATAGCTTTAGACCAAGTCAGCCCAAAACACTAGCAGTCCTGAGAAAGCTATCTGAAGTTCTGAACCACAACCTTCAGTCAACTAAAAACAAGAAATGAGAAACCTCACCTCCGCGCTTCATCACGGATTTTTGCATCAATTTCTTTGTTAGGTGGATATTTTGGCAAGCTTGATGGGTCACACGCGTAAGGCTTCGTGCTGAAATACTGTAACCAAGAAAATATGCAAATTTTTTTGGTGGATTTACCATTGTAGTGAAAATCAAGAATTTACAGTAGATAAATTTTTCAGTACCTCAGACGTAAGTGCAGAGGAGGCAGTCCCACGCTTGTGAGGTTCTATGGAAAGAAAAGTTTCTATAAGGTTGACAGCAGTTGTTGGGAATTCTTTACACCTCTCCCGAAGAGAACTTTCATATGGATGCTGGGGTTTAAACATTGTTGCATGAGGAAGTTTAGTCTTCTTCCAATACTCCTCAGGTGGAGAACCACAAAGCTTGAAGATTTTGTGTAATTGTTCAACCTGTAGATGGGGTAGAAAACTCACCGTCAACTGCCAATTCATAAGAAAAAGTAACCCTATCAACAAGTGAGAAAACATGAATCGTATAAATATTTGGATTTCGATATTTGTCTATAGAAGTCGTAAGTAAATTCAAGGGAGGAAAATGCTAAAGAGGCACAAATGCAGGAAACCCTGAAAGCCACCTCTGCCAACCCCAACCAGAGAGAGAGAGAGATTATTAGCGGTGACCTTATATCTTTAATAACCATATTTGTTTATTCCCTTTTTCAAAAATATTTGTACACCTTATTGTGGAGGGAGTGATCCTGTTTGCCTCTCATGAGCTATCCAAGTAAAACAAAAATACAAGCAGGAGTAACATTAATAGTTAGAAGAGTGGGCACTTAATAAGGTGATTACCTCAGTTCTTCCCTTAAGGATAGGCTTCCCAATGAGTAGTTCTGCAAATACACAACCCACACTCCACAGATCCACAGATACTCCATAATTCGTTGACCCCAGTAACAATTCCGGAGGACGATACCAGAGAGTTACTACACGACTAGTTAATTGTTGCCTGTGCCTTGGGTTAAGGGAATTTGCCAATCCAAAATCTGCCAACTTCAAAACTCCTTCATTGTTTATCAAAATATTGGATACTTTGATGTCTCGATGCATTATACCTCGTAAGTGGCAGTGCTCGAGTCCACATAATAGCTGCTTCATAAAGCACTTAATCTACACACACACACACACACAGAGGTCAATTAAAGGTTATAAACTTGAAACAAAAGGGACATAAAACTAGTAGAGAAACAATGTAATAGCCTCAGTCTCACATTATGAAAACACAGAATAATGAAGAAGGAATGTATTGCTATACACCAAAGTTCACATCTTTCCACAGACCTAATGTACAGATAAAATAGAAACAAACCTGTGAGTCATTGAACTTGATGTCAGGACAAGACAATAGACCAGCAAGGTCATGTTCCATGTATTCAAATACAAGGTACATGCTATATGATAATCGAGAAGTAATTAAACCCTCCAATTTCATGATGTTTGGATGGTCAAGCCTGCGGAGAATCACTATTTCTCGTGCCATAAACCTGATGCTCTCTGGTTGAAAATTGTCAAAGCGCACCTTCTTTAAGGCAACTATGTTCCCTGTTTCGACATTACGTGCTCGAAACACGCTGCTGTATGTACCTTGTCCAATCTATATATATATATATTAATTGAAAACATTCTTGTCAGATATAGTTATAATTGTAAAGGGAAAGATGAATATACAACAATAGAACTATGTACCATTAGCAGATGCTCAGATTAAGGCACTCAAAAATTCTAATCATACTAGACTGTAGCTCAACTCATCGAAGTCTTAATGCCAACTATTTGGGTTTGGCTATAAGAATCCATTTTTTCCATTCCGTTCTATCAAACATGGCAGACCATCTTAAATGACTTTTCCCTTATCTTGTCCTCAATTGGTGCCACCTCTAAGACATAACTTCGAATAATTTTTTCTCATGCCATATGAGGAGAAAAGTTCTTATATATTTCTTGGATCATAAAGAGTTATGACAACATAAAGGATTCCCACATAAAGATCAATCAACCAATTGTGTCCCATTGCCTACTTTAGGGGTTTAGGGATCCAATCCTGCTCCACAAATTTCAGCCAGTCAAGTCATATTTCTAAGTTTAAGTATCACATTTTATGTCTCTTCCAAATTTCATCAAATTATGACAACATCTTGGCATGGAACTAGCACTGGTAAAGAGTTATGAGCCATGCCCTTAATCCACGTGTCAAAACAAGATACCACTTTGATGTTGAATCATTGTTGTTTTAGGACCGCACCCAAAAGTAGCATGTCTGTCTGTCAAGTGACTGGGTTCATGACAATTCTGGCAGTGAGCAACAACCAGCAATCAAATTATCGTGATGGTAAATTAAACTGTCCTAGGTGCATGGGCATTGATGGGATTGAAATTATAGAAGATACCAAGAGAGCAATTACTCAACTATAAAGAACCCGTAGAAAGTAGGAACTTTAATGGAGATAGATTCGGATCCAAGTCATTTTACAAAACTCAACAGTTAAGCATGAAACTTATTGGAGGTCAGGGGATCAGCCTAGTTTTCCAATAGTACGACAAAATTAATCACATGTAATGTCCAGCTATTTGAACGAGAAAGATATTACTTCCCTTGAACTTCCACAGAATTACGAGAATGATGGGTAACACTTGTATAGAGTGTATATCAATTAGACATATATAATTTTATATACATTGCATGTGTCTGTGTAGCAGTGAAAACATACAACTATCCTATGTTCACGGGGTAAAATTCAATTTATTACAGACATGTATGCAAGCATGCATAGATACACATATACGTACATAGCTATACATCCATATATATATATATATATATATATATATATATATATATATATATATAGAGGTTTTCTTTTATCAGCATTTGCTCACTTTAACTAAAGTAAGCAAATAACACAAGTCCTTGGATTCCCATTCACTTAATGGAAGATTCATCTCAAGATTTCAATCCAAGGGTTTGTGTTCTTTGCTGACTTTAGTTAAAGTCAGGTACCCGACTAGAACATTTTTCTATATGTATATATATATATATATGAACATTTTCCTTATCAAAATCAAAACTTTTTATGAATTTAACTGCATCTAAAAATGGTTTAAATTATTAGTTAATAATGGAAATTTCAATTTTCAAAACTGAATAAAATGTATATGCTTCAATTATTTACTACCTTCTCCAATTTTTCAAAAGAATCCGATCGGAGAGGCACCCATCCCTGAATGGCTTCGCTGGCAACCGAACTGAGCCAAGAAGGCCACCCAGCCGCCACTTGCTCTCCTTCCACATACTTATTCAAATTCCCCAATCTGAAGCTCAATGAACACCTCCCATTGGAGCCCCCCTTCGAAGACTTCCCCAATTCGCGACCGTGATCCTCAGATTCCTTCTTCTCCTCCAATTCCCCTAACCTAGCTGGGTTTTTCAATGAGGGTTCCAAAATCACCGACCCATTGTCCCTAAGCGTCACTGAATACTCAATAGCAGGCGAATCTGTCACCGCCCGCTTTGAGGTAACGCAACCCATTAACCAACGAAACCCGCCAACATTGATCGTAATCGTGTAAGAACCCAGATCGACCCGGATGGCGAAATGGGTCAAAAATGGGGGAATTACCCCCACATTAGTCCAAAAATGGAGTCGTATCAACCAAAAGGAAAAATAGGAGAGAGAGAGAGAACGAGCTAAAATCCTAAAAAAAAACAGAGCTTTTTTTGGAGGGTAAAGCTGTTGGTATTGAGTAATATTTATCTCTCTTTCTTTGGGTATTGCGAGATCTGCGGAGAGATGGGAGATGGATGATTTGAAGGGGTTTGTGTATGAAACAAACGGTCCGCAAACAAAGGAAGAGCAAGTCGTGGGTCCAATATGCTTTCATCTTTTTTGGTGTTTTAGGTTTGCAAAAGAAGGTAAAGAGAAAAGAAAGGTGAAATGTGACCGTTGGATGTCCTGTTCTTATTTTCCGTTAGCTGCCTGTCTCAGACAAAGAGAGAGAGAGACAGACAGACTCTTGGTGGTTGCAGGCCAACTGCCGAGCGACCCCTACAAGAGCAGGATTAGGATTAGGATTAGTTTAAAGTTAAACATCATCCTGGGGTCCATTTATATCTCTATGTAAATGGAATTATTCCATTGTTTTTCATCACACCAATTGCAATGAAACAATTTACTTTTCCATAACACTTGCCTCTATTGGATTAATTTTAAAATTTCATAAATTGACATGGTTTTCATTTGGAAAATGCTATATGCCCTAAAAAAACTATATCAAAAGTGTATTTCAAATGATAATGCAAATGCATCAGTTATTCTTTCTTTTTAAGCAAACTCTCTTTTTCATAATAAATAAATGAAAATTGTGAAGATCATCTTTCTTAACTCAGATTCGAACTACGTTCTTGAAAAAACTAAACACAATAAACTTTAAAGACATTAAATTGGTTGGGTTAGCGATTTACATCATACCAACTTGAACTCTTATCTAATGCCTACGCAAAGAGCCAATAAACACAAATGGGTACGTTACAACTTATAAGTTATAACTAGTGTATTAGGAAAAAAAAAAAAAACTTTCGATAAATTATTGCAACTAGGGGCAGAGGTAGAAATTTAATAAAATCTAGACACCCTTAATTGATTTTTTGTGTTTTATTCTAATTTTATAAACTAAAGAAATTAAGTAGATACAAATTTCTAGAGAGAGACAGAAATAAGATCCAAAAGTTTAACCAAAAAAGAAATAACAAGAGGCTGCAAAAGGGTTTGCGAGGTTAGGGCTGCTGCCCACTAGGCCAAATTTGGTCCTTCCTTGATCAGAATGATTCAATCTTTTCTTAGAATGCTTGAAACACATGACAAGAAGAAAAATTGAACGAGTGTAATGATGAAAGTGAGTTTACACCAAAGCCATCCTACCACAATACCAAACCAAAGTGGTGGGGTGGATGTATGATTCAATTTTCTAAACCAATATCTTCCACCTTAAGTTGTTACTCACACACTAATGTGTGGTCATGTAATGTTGTTTAAATTAATTAATCTAAAAGCAATGTTACAAATACCACGTTTTATACCATATTTTTTAAAATAATTTGACACGACAGTGTAATAAAACTTTTGCTTTCGTGCATTTGAAAAATATATTGCTTTCGTGCATTTCCAAAATACACGAAGGTATGAACAAAAACATAAATTCTATCATACCGGCACAATATTTAAAAATATGGTCGAAAATGTGACCCCTTTAATATTTTTCTTAATAAATCTTGCAAAAGGAATGCTGCATTGCTTCCTAAGTAGGTAGGCCCTCAATGATTAAAAAGAGGAAAAAAGACGTGGCTTCTTCATCCGTTCTTTAAATTTGGTTAGCCATCCACTCCACAAATTGCAGCTAACATGCCCATGGTCAACATGACATAAGCCTAACATTTTTTTTTCTTTCATTTACATTGGATGGACTAACTTTAGACCCATCTGAATTCCACTATGCCATGATACTACCTGAGTTAAGGCTCATTGCAACATAAAGCCATTATTTCAATTCAAAATATAACCCTAAAACAAGAACTAGGGTTCTTGAGACTGAAAATGGCTGCTAAAACTAGATGTGTGGATTTCAACATCTATAATTCCTTTAGTTTTATTTATGAGAAAAGCTATGATGAGAGACTTTCCCTGTAGGAATATTGACTGAATTCCCCTTATATTTTATAGAATATTTGCACAAAATTTAAGAAACACATCATATCTTTGGGTCAGATTCCCTTCACACATCGTTTTTACTTACTCTAACAAACGGTTTGCAGAAACCCGACATAAAATGCGTATTTTGAGAAACCGACCGTTGGATTAGACATCCTGTTAATCCAAATACCTGTCCTTAGTTATCTCCATATAAAAGTGTGAACAATTATATACCACATTATTTCTGAATTCAGCTGTACAAAAGCAGATAATACATACTATTATACATTCAGAAACCATTAGCACTGAATCCCCATACAGCTTTCAAATGATCGTTTCCATCTTCATTTTGTAGTATGTTAATTGGGGCAGAAAGTTGGGATGGAAACAGTGCGCCCTTGAGGTTGCATAACAGATTTCAGCAGACCAACTTACACTTTTATTTGCTCTTCTTTTGGCTGTAGAACTGCAACTGATCTTTGATCTTTGTTCCCAAAATCCATCTCTTTAAGTAAGGTATGCTTTGTAGCCCCTTCCTTGTGCGGTTTTAACTGTGATCCATTACTGTTAGCTGTGTTGTGGCTGCTATT
This sequence comes from Hamamelis virginiana, assembly GCA_017140935.1. Taxonomy (NCBI): domain Eukaryota; kingdom Viridiplantae; phylum Streptophyta; class Magnoliopsida; order Saxifragales; family Hamamelidaceae; genus Hamamelis; species Hamamelis virginiana. The sequence continues at coordinate 454,298 of JAESVK010000695.1, read as the reverse complement.
TCTAGCAGCCGGGACATCATGATTATGTTTCCCCTCATACGTTGTTATGACAGCTTTGGGATCCATTGAAGCCCTCTCGACGTGCTTACGGACATTACACCCCGCACTAGTGCATTTGTAATAGCTCCTACGAAAAAAATTCAGACACATGAAAAATGCTCCTCTCAAAAAGTAAACAATACTCAAGTTAAAAAAACATCTTGAAAGCGACAAATGTGTATAGAGTCTTCGGCATAAGCATAATTTGTAGAATATAAGAAACTATTGTCTAAATAAACCATACAGAGATCAAATTGTTTGCATTACAGAATGCAACAAACTTAAGCAGCCTTTCAAATTCACTTATATTGGGGAGCCACACAGGTGGGTTCATTACAGTCGCATTGATAATTGCTTACCAGTAGACCACTAGTCTAAAATTACACATCACTGTATAAGGGTCTAACAAGATTGTGGTATAGAAATAAAAGGTTTATCATGTAAAATTCATCATGAAAAAGAGAACCACACAACCATATGTCATATTAATACATATGCATTCATTGACAAGTATCACAGCATGTATGTTAACTGCAATATATCAATTATGTAGTGCATTGTAGCAATGGCATCTCAAAAACAAAAGGCATGGATATATCCAAGTGCCACTCCCATGTTCCACAAATGCCTCAGTTTTATGATCATCACATCAAGTTCTTGAAAAAATGGAGTCCTGAGTTGTTTTTTTTTTCCCCCTTTTTCTTTTGTGAGGAACAAAAAATTCTAACCTATAGCTAGAGCGAGCAAAAGGAACAAACCAGATATACAAGCTTATTCAATCACGAAACTGAAAGCAAAAGCCAAAGACCATAGGTGAAAGAGATGGATGTGATAAGGTAAATTGCAGTAATCTCGTCAGATGTAAATAACATAGAGTTCATTAGGGTGAATGGCTGCATCCAACCAATGTAACATCAATATGGTGAGGTAAATTTCTACAGGCGTCCAACTAATATAGTGTAAATAGGTTATGATCTTCTACTACGGGGGATGATGAATAAATATTTGCACAAAGAAAGCAGTATGACTGGTATCCTGTCATGGATATTACTAAAAATATGGTTAGTCAGCATTTGAGACAGAAGGAAGTTTGTTGGTGAAGCTGCACTTCCAAGAAAGCACAATATTTATCATGGTTTAAGCAAATATTTCAAGCGATGCAAAATTTGAGCTGGATTCTCTGATTTGGATGACTTGAAGCTCAGTTGATTGTGCAAGACCCACTTCATGCTTGCTACAAATGTTTAAGCGGAAGCCTAAACTGTCGGTCAGTTAAGTGCACTCCAGTTTACCAATTAAAGAAGTTCCCAGGAAACTTATCATAATTTTCAGTTGCTTAGGTTAAATGAAATCTTAAACACCAAGTGGGAAGCAAAGGGTCCAAACTAGATTAAAGAAAAATGCATTAGAAGGGTCCAAACTAGATTCAAGAAAAATGCACTAGAACCCAGGTGGTCCAATAAAAAGTCAAGGCTGATCCTCTAATCAAAAGTACTACCAAATTATTAGGGGATTGCTAGATCTCTTTTACACAAAGTTCAGAGCAACCCTAAACCTTCATAGAGGGTGTATCTTCGTCCAATGGTACTAGAGTTCACTAGTGTCGGGGAAAAATGAGAGTTTCTCCAAACATCTCTTCATTTGTTAACCAGAGATGCAACTTTGTCGTTCAATGGCTCAAATCCCTAAAATGTAGGATAGCGGTAAAATAATTTTACAATCCACTAGCATGATGCAAACATCAAGACAAGATACAAACAAATAGGCTTTCCATATGATTTTTATACCTTATAGCACAAACAATTTCTAAAGATAATAACCAATATGCAGAAAAGGTTATCACCTTGGATGAGGATTCCCTTTGACCACCTTTTGCCCATACTTGCGCCACCTGTAGCCATCATCCAAAAGATCAACTTCGCTTTTTGTCTGCACAATGATCCTTGGTTCTGAGACTGTCTTATGTGATGAAGCTACTTCAGACGTCCTGATCTCTGTGTTCCTGCATTCAAGGACAAGTTATTTACATATATACATTGGAAAAGTAAAAATGATCTGTATGTCTAGGTGCAATATTAGGTCGGGAACTTGCCTTCTCTTGGGATTTGGTTCATCATCATTATCCCCATTTTCTACTCTTGTCTCATCACCACCCATTTCCTCACTGTCACTTGACCCAGTTGACGTCACCTGCATTGCTTGGATAGAATCCTGATTCCCACCTGGTACTGAATCAGCAGGCACAGTTCCATTTGCCCTGTTTAATTTTTCTGTCTGACCTCGCGTACCAAGTTCAGGATTTGCTTGAGAATTAGTATTTCCATTTAGATCATTACCTTCTTTTACACGCTTATTGGGTTGAGGCAGTTCATGGTTATGCTGGCCTTTGTAAATAATCTCAGTTATCTGCCCATCATGAGAACGCTCAACCTTTTTCTTGACAGGGCAATTCAAATGTGTACATTTGTAGTAGCTTCTAGGATATTCACTGCCTTTAACCTGCTTCTGCCCATACTTCCGCCAATTAAAGCCATCGTTATGTTTATCAATAGCGAGGAGAGGAGGTTGGGACTTCCCATCGGACTGACAGACCTTTGATGATTCCATTACAGAACATTTAGGGCCTGCTGTTATCTGCTGGTGTGTAGTCTCATTGGTAGTAAGGGATGGATGATCTGTCAATGATTCTGTAGGAGCTGCCAAAGAAGAAGGTTGATATCCAGCTTGAATGGGCATATGAGATTGGGATAGAGCAGCTTGAGCAGTAACTTGAGCCAAAGCCTGCTGGTGGGACATTCCAAAAGGGCTCTGCATGCATTTCAAGGAGCAGCAAATATATCAATACCCCAAATACATCTACAAGCCATTTCCGTCAAGACAATCATATGGTATTGACAAAGAAACACAAAGAGTCAAACCACACTGAACATATAGCTTTTGTATGCATCCAAATCAATAGATGGATTAGGTAGGTAGGCCATCTCTTTCTAAGGTTCAAAATTTTCAAAATTCTGCATCTTTTTCAACAAAAACCCAAGTTTCTTCAATGACACTAACAATCCAACACTTGAAAATAGCCAAAAACTTCCATGACCTCCAAAACGCACCAGTTCCTCTGATTTTTAAAAACTTCAAAACTATGAACAAAAAGTATTTTGACCAGACATTATTTCAAAACATAAATTTTTAAATTCACAAGTGATCATATTTAGTTCTAAAAGGGAAAATCTCATGAACTCAAGTTCTATATCAAGAAGTGTGAGGAAAGGTTCCACTAGTGAAGAAAATACAAAATTCATGAATATTTTCCTAAGAAAATAATGCCATAAAAAATGTAAAAAGAAACTACTACACCACCAAACCCATTAATCTTCAAAGACCTCCAAATGCATCAGTTCCTCTCCTTTAAACACACAGACTAAATGCAAAGCAATATCTCACTGTTACAGAATAATCTAAAAATCATGAGATATGATTATATCAGAAACATTTCTTAAAAAGCGAATTGTCATCTGACTCATCTCCACATTTGTCACAGATCCACATCTCCACATTTGTTACAGATCTTCTCCAACATTTTCCAGCAATACCAAACTATTATATTCCAAATGTATTCTTCCCAGTGGTGAACATTCCAGCAAAATTTTCCTTTTCAACAGCAAAATCTCACACGAAGCTGAAATATATAGCTTTTCAGCAAAATCTCATTGGCAATAAAGCACAATTTCTGCGCCAGTGCCCATCAAAAAGGCAATCCTATAAACCACATCCATTACATTATAAACAACAAGAAAGAAGCAATTTTATATCAAAAAACAAATTCAAAACCAGCAAGCACCAGTAAAACTACTGGCTACAGAAGAACCCCAAGCATCAGCACAAGAATCCCACTGATCTTTCAATGAAACTTTTTCTAATTTTACTTTAATAATCAAATTATGTCATTCACAAACTATCTACAAAACTAAGTATAGAACACAACATTTAAGGCAGCGTTTGAGCTTGTAAAGGCTGCTCCCTCTTCACTGCCTCAATCATAAAATGAACAACCACCTAAATCCTATTGTCTGCTCTCAACCTCCACCGGATAATGTTCAAAACACCAGGCAATATAAAAAGAAATTTGCAGAGACGCTTTCAAATGTTCCAGGACATACCGATAAATAAATTCCTCAAACAATTCAACAACGAAAACACAGCCGACCTAAAAAAATATATATCATTTCAATCAATTACCTGACCAGGTGAAAACAAACCCGGGGAATTAAGCAACCCGGAAGGGCTTAACCCAGGAGGAACCGTAAACAATGGCGAATGAGCAACCACCAAATTCATCGGACGACTCTGTTTAAACCCTAAATTCTTCTCTCCTCCATATCCAGACCCCCTTTCCTTCGAAGAACCGTCATTCGAATTACTGGTAAACACGCTGGGGCCCCCACAGGCAACCGGTGACCCCATGGCTCCGGCGAGGAGCTGCGAGAAGGACTGATTCTCCGAGTCCGGGTAGCTGTCGGAGAAGAAACTGGAGACGAGCGTCATCGGACCGGGGCTCACACCGAAGGAGCCAGTGAAAAGGTCGTCGACCGACGAGCGTGGCGGAAGAGCAATCGTAGGGCGTGGAGGCGCTGAAACTCTTGAAGCTACTTCGTTCTCAGCCATCGATTGTAATAGTCTTATCTTATCCGTTTACCCGAGACTCACCATAGGTAGGGTTTTTCAAAGCTTTACTATGCAGGAGAGTAGCAAAGGCAAAACCATCTCTCTCTCACGCTCTCTACACACGAGGCCTTCTCTCTCTACTCTTATGTATGAGTAATCTCTCTACAACTCCGTCCCCATGAGTTTCTTCTCTCTCTCTCCCTCTCTCTCTCTCTCTCTATATGAGTTTATTCTCTTTCGACAGCTCTCTTCCTTCGATTTTCTCTCTCTATCTCTCTCCAACCGCTCCTAACCTCTCTCTCTCACTCAGTCTGCAGCTTGCTGTCACTCACTCTACCTTTCTCTCTCTAAGATTCTGTCTTTCTCTCTCCACCAGGTGAGTCTTTCATCTCTCATGCTATCTCGAAAATCGGGGGAGAGAGCGTAAAACAGAAATGGATATAGAACGTGTTTGGTGTTTGTTGTTTGGGGTTTGTTATCTATATATGTCTTTCCCTCTTGACTCTTGAGCGTAAATTTCTCCTAAATTCACACCAAATTAAACTCAAATGAAAAAGGAAACATGACAACTTGACTTCCTGCCCAGTTGGACCGGCAATTCAATATGACCTCGACCACAACACTGACACCCAACACAATCTTCTTCTACACTCTCTTCGCCTCTATAAAAACAAGCTACTCGCTATCAACTCTCTCTCCTTAAATTGTATTAAGGGTTATATTAATATTATTATATCAGCAATTTAGTACGATACATTAAGAATCATGTTAGTCGATAAAATGTTTCATGACCGTTAAATTTCGCGACATGAAATGAGATCTAACAGTCATGAAATGTTTGTTAACTTTATTAAAGTCTGCACAGCATATGTTGAGACGATCATTACTCATCATATTATTACAGTATATATATATACTAGTGTTGACCCGCGCGATGCGCGGCCTGCGCGATAACACAACCAATACAAAAAATCAACTCTATTCACTGAACATGATAATATAAAAACCTCCGTTTGGTAGTAAAAATGGGAAAATAAAACGGCATATAAATTTATAAAAGTTAAAATTTTCATTGTTTGAGACCCAAGAAAACAAAACCCTCTGCTAAACTGAGCCCAGCACAGCTATTTGTCATAGTTCAGGTTAGGATTCAATTTTTATAGAAACCAAAACAATATAGATACTGCATCTATACATCACTAATCTATCACCACATATATAGAATATAAATAAATAAAAATTCAATCTCTATAAACTTTTCTCTTAAAATAAAACACTAAGTCACGGACGCTAACCCCATGCTTCAATCTATCTTCAAATCAAACCCCAGTAATAAAAATAAAATAAAATAAAAATTACTTACAGTCAAAGGAAGTGCAACACCTTTAAGCCCTAAGCAAGAGTGAGAGTTAGACAAATCAAGTATAACATAAAAGCAGTTCAAAGATAATTGTTTGAACAAAAACTGGGCACATTAATTGGTTCATAACCAAACTGAACAAAATTACAGCATCGGCAAACAGGCCCTAATGCAACAATACATACCCCGAGGTCTTAAGACCGCTCAAATTAACTTTATTTTCATGTTTATCTGTTTGGGTGGGGGACCGATTAAGCATGCTAAAAAATACTGACAAACACAAAGCTAAACTAAACACACACTATTGATCGAAGCTTCTCCACCTCTGTGGCATTAATATTGTAATAAATAATAAATAGACTTGTTAACCTGTCTATCTATAATTTTTTTTGGGAGAGTGTATACTTGGAATGTGAAGGGTTGCATAAATTTTTGTGCATCTGGTGGGAATTAAAGATAATGGGTGTGTTTGAACCAATAGAAATGAATGAATGGAGTGAATCAAGGAGAGAAGAGTATGAGGGAGGGAAGTAATTCTAGGCCGCCACATCAGCACAACTGCTCTATATATAATAAGATAGGTTATTGGCTTAAAATGCCAAAGTTGGAAAATACTAAACGTCGCAAAAAATTATCCTAAATGATATGATTTGCATTTACTTGGGGTACTTTTTTGGGATATATATATAACAATAGCATTGCTCAAATATTTATCACGTTAGTTATTACATTGAAATTGCAGATGATATAGAATGATATGACAATTTATATTACATGTCACTTTGACCTGTCATAACATTTTAGTGTGAATGAAGTAGTTCTAATTTTGGTCTATTCAATAGTTTCATCTTTGTTAGCAAACAATTTTTTTTTTTTTTTATCGTATTCGAAAATTTCTAAAAAGATTGAAAAGCCCATACACCATATGTCTAGACAGGATTCTCGTATATAAAAAAAAAAAGCAATGCTTTTAATAATTAATAGAAAAATTAATCCCTTTTTACTTCAAACTTAAAAGAATTAAAAAAGAATAATACATCAATCAATAAATAAATACAATGAAAAAAATTCAGTATCTGTAGAAAGACTCCACACATAAAATAAAAATCATCACAACTTTATATTAGACAAGTGGAGTGTCAAAATCCTCACAATAAAATCACTCACTAACAACCTCAAATGATATTAGACCGTCATTAAAAAGACGTGATAATTTGGCTTACGCTAAACTTGCTAAAGTTTTCTCCAAATAAGAGTTAGAGTGTATAAAAATAATAATTAAAAATGATGAGTATGAATAATGCGAATGTCATATGAGTTTGAATTTGCTGTTGACCTGTTGAACACCGTTGAATGGTCGACGCGTGTATAAGAAAGTGGATCCAATGGCTCACATAAAAAAGGCATAAATCTGGTGTATTTTGGATCACTTGTAAGATTCATGGGTCTTTCTTATTTGAATCATTAGATCTCCTTTCTTGCACACATATCAGCCATCCAACGGTGATCAATCCATCAGATGAACAACAAGTCAAAACTTATGTTTTGCACTCTACATAACAAAAAGAAATAAAAAAGGATATTGCATGTGTACGATATATTTCTAAGCGATGGAAAAATATACGTGGACAGATTTATAAGGAGAGTGTGTTGTATTATTCACTACAGCTGCGTGTGCTAACAAGAGCTGACACATTGATGGTGGCTTGAGTAGAGACAGTTTGAGCAACCGGGGGGAGGGGGCGGCCGTATCATGCGGCCGTGTACGGAGTTCCAAGTTCATAAAGGCTTAAGCTAAAGGACTACGGAGTGATCCAAGTTGATGGGACCCAGCGGTTTGAAATTCACGCGTAAGTGCTGATCTGATCCGATCCTCACCACTCACCAGCACACTTGCTTGAGGGGGAAACCTAACTTTTCTTTCATGGCGTTCCTCTACTTTTTGTATCTGTTTGGTCAATCTTGAATGTAATAAAATATCTTCAGTACATATGTATAAACGAGATTATCGATACAATATTATATATATATATATATTTTACTGATATTATATTTATTATATTTTTAAATTAATACTAATATTTTCGATACAATCAATATATCTATCGGTACTGATATTTAATTTTTTAATGGCAAGTGAATAAATAATTGTAGGATATGCATTTTAAAAATTTGCCTGTTTAATTAAATATTATTCTTGCTAAATCTAGTGAATGAGGATTTTCTGCTTGGGTCAAGTTTGGATGATGTATCATGATCTGGATCATCTGTACATCACCCAAGTGTAAAGCAGAACATTCATATCATAACACATCATCCAAACATATACAAGTCTAAGTAGAGGATCTAGACTCTATGCTTTTTAGAAATATCACCGTAAAAAACTGTAACTGTTTTCAACAGTCACAATTTTATACCATCAGTATTTCAAGAAATTGATGTCGAAAAACTGTAAGTTTTGACATGTATAGAGTAAAAAAAATACATAATGCAATATTTTCTATATCAAAGTACACATTCTACATTTTGATTTTAACTAAAGTTCGCATATGTATACAGGATTAGGATTGGTATTATATTTATATACAAATACCGAAGCCCTACCATAAGATGCACCGCATGAAAAAGTTGGATATGGTCCTTATCCACGCCCAGCTCTAAAAATACAAAAGGTTCAAAAATGTCATGAAATCATTTATTCAATGTTTTGGGTGAAAACAGAATGGTCGGCAGCTTTACTTGTATATGAGGTTTAGCAATCCAGCTAAGAGTTGGAGCAGAGGTGCCACTATAATGTCCACAAATTATAAGGTAAGTTGGAGCAGAGAGGTGCCATTATAAGGTCCACAAGTTACAATAACCTTATAATTTGTGGACCTTATAATGCCACCTCTGCCCTAACTTTTAGCTAGAACAAGTTATCCA
>JAESVK010000695.1:395980-445302 GCA_017140935.1 Hamamelis virginiana | reverse complement strand
AAAAAAAAAAAAAAGATAGACAAGTTGTATAAACTAATCTACTAATGCCAATTAAAAAATAAATTTTAAAAAATCAATTGTTGGACTAGATGCATGTCATTGAGGCTAAAAATAGTTGGTTTATGAGAAATATTGCTGTGAAATTTTGTGACTTTTTTATTCTTTAAAATATAAAAATCCAATTCATGTGGATCACGAGGAGAGTGATGTGTACCACGCATGCACAATAAAACACACCTAAACCGGCCGGCCAATTCAAACCATTCGTCCAATATTCCACATCTATAGATTAACACTCGAAAAATTAAATTGGTGATTGATCCCATAAGAGAAGCTAAAATTGAGGCCTTTTGCTTTGTGAACTACCTATTTATATATTTAATTTTTTTAAAAATAAAATAAAACTTCCATATGAAACAAAATTAAATAATAATACTATTAAAGATACAATTAGAAGTTTGAAAATGAGTAAGTAATTATTAATAAGTATTTATAAAAAATGATTTTGTTTGGTCAGTTTGGCAGCCCAACTCTGATCCAACTTTGTTTATAAATGAAAGTGCTTTTGAAAAGCAAAATGCTGTTTCTTATAGCACATGAGATGAATATTTTAATTGTTACAGCAAATGACACTTACAAAATCAAGAATAAAACTCTCTTTCCCTTCTCTAAATGCAATGACCAACCCACCTAACAGAGACACCATCAAGGCATCAAACATTGGGTCCCAAACAGTTGATGCGAGAGTAATGGGTTGGGATCCACGTTCATTAGCCGAGCAATCGACCTGGTTCCAACCCAGTTTTGCAGTGTAAACAAGAAGGCCAAACTTAGCAAGTTGAGATTTTAAAATTTTAAGGCACATTTGCTATTAAAGAAAAAGTATATCTAGAAAACAGAGCGCGGCACATCAAGATCAATGCTTTCATTTATAACAAATTCTTCTTTACAAATTCAGGACTCTGGATCTATTCTCTGGGTTAACCCAACAAAATACATGTACAATGAAGAAGGAGCACTCACAGTTTGGTTTCAGAGAAATAAGTTGAGGAGACGGCCAAGCCTTCTACGTCATATGTGCGAACCAGTCTCTGCCTCTTGCCAGGTGACTCGAGCCAACAGAACTCCAGATGGAATGACTTGGATTCTGCCACGCTCTTTGCCACATCACATGGGCATCCCATGTACATGCCACCAGGCAACAAGGTCAGCTGAAAACCTCCGTTGAAAGTAACCAAGTTATCAGATATGGTACCTATCCAATTCACATTAGTGGTAACATTGCCATCACTGGATGTCGAGGAAATGTCCTGTTTTTTTTAGACAAAAATGTAAAAACGAAGAAGGAATTAGATCATAATGACCTGCACATTATTCATAAAAAGAGGGGGAGGGGGGCTGGAAATGATAAAATTCTTGAAAGATGGTATATGGAAGACTGGATTCTGGTTATGCAAGAAATGTGATATTAAAACTCTAGTCCCTAGTCATGGACGTAGCTAGCTTGGGGCAAGGGTGGGCAACTGCCCACCCTGACATTTTGAAAAAGAAAAAAAAAAAAAAAAACTACATCACTATCACGTTGAGCTATTTTATTCCGTCATTGATGTACAACTTCTTGAGCTCAATAGTCGTTTCACTGAGGCAAACACTGAATTGCTTCTTAGTGTGGCATGCTTGAGGCCAAATGATTCTTTTTCTACTTTTAACAAACAATAATTGATTCACTTAGCTACACTTTATCCAACAAATTTTTATGCATTTGATCTTGCTGTGCTTGACAATTAACTTGAGAATTATGTTGTTGATATGCGCTCTTCTAGTGACTTTTCACAATTGAAAGGGATTGGTGCTTTAACTCAAAAAGTGGTTGAAACAAAAAGAAACATAGTGTATCCATTAGTTTACTTGATTTTGAGATTGGCACTTACCCTTCCAGTTGCGACTGCCACTGTAAAGATGGCATTTTCTACAATGAAAATTGTGCAGAGTCGATTGCGCAACCGGATGGGAGATCAATTGATGAATGATAGCTTGTTTGGATATATTGAGAAAGACATACTTGATGGCAATGATAATGAGGTTATCATACAATACTTTCAAAAAATGAAGACTCGAATGGGACAATTGTAATCAATTAGTGAATATTTTATTAATATGAATTATTTTTTGATGATTTATGTTTCATTTACAAGTGTTTTTGTGCTTTTGTGCATTAAATATAGATAATTTATTAGTTTCAATAGATACCTTTCATGTTACTTTTAAAAGATAAAATCTTAAATTTCATTTTTTTAGAGTTTCGCCCACCCTAGCTACAAATCCTGATTACGTTCTTGTCCCTAGTTCCTACTGAAACCACTCAATTAGTGAACAAAATTTCCTCATCTCAAGCTCACTGTGAAAAGTCTATTCGGACTGCCGATAAAGGGAATGCACATTACTCATAATATATTTGCGGACAAGTTAATGGCACATCAATATTGTTCCAAAAATATCTTCTCTCCATTTTCCAAAAAGAAAAGAGAGAAAACAAAATGGATTATCTTTCATTTTACTGTGGATTAAATGTTTGGAGTCACAAACCTGGACTAGCCGACCCTTGTCATCAATTTTAAGTAAAGCAACAGTATCAGCTTTAGCAATTGTCGCTCCATAGACACCACTGCGCTTTGTCATAGAATGACCTTTCCATTTACCAAGAAATGGTACAATCCTGTTCACATTGTCCTGCAACCAATATAAGAAATTTGGTATCACAGAAATCATATTCTAGGGAAATGAGGATATTTAATGTGGCGTCCGTTTAAATGAAACAACAATCAAGCAGAAATAAATTTTCCTGACAATCCCTAAGGAAAAAAAAAACTGTAAACTGTACCTTACCTTAGAATCATCAAGAGAAGATGGAAAATGCAACCCATCACCTCTTTCTTCGAGGAAGACAAGAAGCATTTCCAAAATGCCTTTTGGGTCCATAATATGGAATGCCCTTGCTCGCATATCTTTCTCCTGTGAATAAAGGCAATTCTCACATACAATAGAAGGCCAGCGAGAGGGAAGCTTTAAATTTCTGCATAGCGAAAGCAAGAACATAAGAAAGTATTGGGATGGTGAAACAATGCTAGTTGCAAAAATAACTAGAAGCTCTGACATATCAGGAGTCGGGACAGAATAACAAAGACAAATTACAATGTTACTGGTGAAAATAATTTATTCGAATGAGCTAGAGATTACATAATGCCCACGTAAACTACTAGATTCCCAATCATATAACTGCCTGCACACGAACGTGGTCCAGGATAATCTAATTAATGGATTTCACCTAGAAAATATTCTAACTGAAAACAACAGATTGGATGATCCTAATTATTTGGATCTCTCCTTCCTTCCTTGGCCCACTTGATTGTTCCAACAATGAGAGCTAAATTTCTTGCTAGACCATCCACTAGGTGAGACCCATCAATTGGGCAGCAGAGATGGATCAATAAATAGTGAATTTATGAGTCAACAAAAATCATATAACAAATACACTCATGTGGCATTACTGTGTGGTAAGTGGTAACAACTCAATTTCCCATGTTGAATAAAGCTTTTTAGAAGTTACATAAAATTGGAATGATTGGATTTTGAATCCCATGCAAAGTCGATGGCACAAACGCGTACCCAAATAGATCCATCATCACAAATGATAGTACGAAACTGAAGTGGAATCAATTCATGATATCCTACAAATAAATCCTTAGAATGCAAACAAATTGAATTTATTACAAATGAGATGAATGATAACATGGGCTCAGTTTTGGAAAAAAAAAAAGAAAAAGAAAAAAATATTAACAAAAAAAAAAGAATAATAATAAGGTTCAGGACAATATTGTGGATCTAGTGCTGCGTGGAGATGAAAGTTCATCAACATCACACTGGGCGCTCATGGCAGAGCTCCAAGAAAGTATGTCCCAACAGTCCTGCTGCTCCCACACTGAAGTCCTGCATAATATGAGATGAATGGGAATGACATATCTCATATTATGCACTACTTCAGTAGACTCGGCCTATTATGAGTTAAAAAACCAGTTTCTGAAGTAGCGGCTGGCCTTACAATGCAGTATGCATTACTTCATATTATGAGTTAGGAAGCTGCTTTTCAAAATATAGACTGGTGATAAGCCCCCATTCATCCCATTTTAAACATTACTTAGTAATAGCAAGTTAGAAACAAAAACATGAGGTGTAGTTTTCAAACCATCTCCACTCAATGCAGCCTACTTCCAGCCTAATAAGGAAAGAACTAAACTATTAGATAGTAGTAGTATCCCTGCAGTGTAACAATGTTTACATGAGAAGGACCACTTACTTCGGGGATTCTTCTCCAGTGTCATCTTCCCCTAGCACCCCTTGCCTTAAAACAGTCTCTAACATGCCAGCTGTCTGGTACCTTAGAGAAAATGCTCTCTCATTGGGGAAAAAACCGATCTGCAAACTAATCATAACAGATATTCAGAAAACAAAACCCCCCCCCCCCCCCCCGCGCTGCAGCCGCCCAAGAGATTGTCAATGAGCCAACTTCAAATTCAAATTTTCAAAGTGTTAAAGAACTCACCTGTTGATACTTGTCCGCAGTAAACATGTTGATTTCTTTGATTTTGTATTCTGCCCATTCTGATTCGTGATCATAGCCCGAAATTGAAGTGCTTGATTGGGGTTGTTTTATGTATAGCCTACACAATTTGAGAAGAGTAACCACACTTTGGTCATAGAGGGGATAATGATCAAAAGCAGAAATTTATCATGATGATGTTAAAAGGTTGCATTTGGAATTTGATTAGTAAATCTGGGGCATGGTTCTAAAAATCTCCCCCCCCTCAATCCAAAAAAAAATTCATCTCATATTATGCAAATACAAATTACAATCACAACAATGCAAGACTCACCCAACAGCAGTATAAGCTTATTTTCCAGATTTCATTATATTGAAACAAACTTAACCTTATTGAATCACAAAATTCAGACATCCTAGCAATCAAACACAACCCAAAAAAAAAAAAAAGGTTAAATTTTTATTTTCATATTCCTCGGGAAGTAAAATAAAGAAAATCTTTCAGGAAAATGTGATTATTCATTATTGTGTGACAACTTAATTACACAATATCATTGAATACTTACACATTGACAGACATTGCAAAGAAATTCAGTTTTATGTCTACAATAAAATAAAATAAAAAAAGAGAATTGAGGCTTACGTTTGAAGTAAACTAATGAGTTCATCTTCTCCGTAAGAGCTCACCGCAAGCTTGGTACTCACTTTATGCATCAAATTTCCGAAAGAATCAAATTGCTGTAAAACCAATAAGAAATTCCTTTAAAAAAATTGAAACAAAATACCAAACTCCTCTCCGTTTGGTTGCCAAGAAAGTACAGCAAAAGCAAAGAAATAAAAATTTCCAGCCATAAGATTCAAATATTCGTAATTATTTTCTTCTCCCACCATTTTCTCAGCAACCAAGCAGAGGGTCAATATGAAGAAATTTAAAGAAAGGAAAATGCTAAGTGGACCAAATTAATTACAAAATACTAACGTGGAAAGAACCGTTCCATTTGCCCAAGTTCAAATCAATGAAACTTTGAAGAGCATCGATGCCGATCGATGCTTCAATTCGTCTCTGGTCTTCTTCTTCGACTGTGGACGGTGGTGATTTCGTGGCTCGGGATTTGCGGCTCCGAAATGAGAGAGTACTGAAGAGAGAAAACGGGTTTGGATTAGAAAAAGATGCAGGGAGGTTTCGGGTTTTGTATGGGTTCAGTGATTTGGATACGGGAGGGATTGAGATGGAACAGATGGACGCCATGGAGAGAGAGAGAGAGAGCGCGCAGCAGCAGCTGATATCTTCTGCAAGGAGAGACCAGAAGCTGATATCTTATCTCAATGGGTTATATGAACTTGAAAATGTGTGACCCGAATTCGACCCGAGTATGGGTGGGTAATGGATTGGGCTGGGACAAGCATTCGGATGACATATGCATGCCCAACCCTAAACATATTAAATGAATTAAAATAAAAAAAGAAAATATTTTTAAACATATTATATGAATTAAAATTTTGATTTTACTTGACGATTTTGCAACTGGTGTTGATATGTTGCATAAACTTTTTATGTCATTATCATGGCTGACATTGTAGTTGACATGGTGATGCAGTACCTTACCATTACCATCATATGGTATGTCATATTAATGAGGAAAAAGCTCTTAATCATATCGTGAATTGGAATCCCATAATGATCTCATGCACACACAGTAGGATCATGCCTATAAGGCGTACATGAGGAGTGGAGATCTTCTGTCCCACTTGTATGTATCACTTTCTTGTCCCCTTCCCACAAAAGTCTACCTTGAAAATCACATCATTTAATAAATATTTATATTTAGATTTTCAAAGTAAACTTTTATGAGAAGGGTTGAAAGTAGGACAGAAGATCTCCACTCGTACGCAAAGTCCCTTTGTTTACATGGGACCTCCCATGGATGGGATGAGCATTGTTGATATATTACTTGTTCGTTCCTATTGTATTGATGTAGCAATATTGTGATGATATATTAATACTTATAATGTGAAATGTTATTATGGATTAGTACATATATATTTTAGTCCATTTGTTAAAAGAAAAAGAAAAAAACCACAGTAGTACTCAATGTTCTAAGGTTATATGTATATATGTATGTAGGGGACAAGTTTTGAGAGATTTTTGTTTAAAAAGTTTGAAACTCTTCAAGACGTTAGTACGTAATATTAGTTGGAGTGGAACCAAAAACTTCAGGATAGAATTTCGAGATGAATAAAGCTATTTGCATCAATTTACTGAGCATGTTCACATGCCATTTTTAAAAATATTTTAATCTTATTAATACCACATCAGTTGGTGCAAAAGTATTTTCCTTTTAGGGGTAAATTAAAATTTCTATTACATGAAAAAAAAGAAAAAAAAAAGATCAATGCATAACTCAACTCAACCTATTTCATCTAAAGGCTCGATCTCCTCTAGCTTAAATATAAATAAATCCATCTGTGCAAAGGCTATATTAGTTCATTAGATCTTAATATAGCTATATTAGCTATATTAGATCTTAATCATATCGTGAACTAATATGGGGATTTGCCCAAGGCTATATTAGTTCATGCAAATGCATTTTGGGAAAGCCAGATCGAGTAGAGTTATCATCATAATAAATTAAACTAAACCCATTTAACCTCTGTTTGGATCTTTAAAAATTCAAGGGAAATGAAACGATCGGAAGAAGCTTAAAAATTCTTCAGAAAAGAACCCAATATTCTTAAACAATTTTAATTACCATTTTCTTTTTCTTTCTCTCCTTTCCGAGTTTCAAATTTAGAGAAGAGAAAATTTCATAAGCCAAGGCTGAGATAGAAGTTTACAAGCCAACTGAAAGTTGTCACAGTTCATGCTAAAATCAAGCTACTCAAACCAATACCTTTTAACTTCCCCAAAAACTTCTCACATGCACTAAAAACCACTATACTATTCACCTATTACCAAACACTCCCAACTAAAAAAAATAAAAAATCTCCATCTAATTTCAATGTAAAACTGGTAGCTATTCTTTCAGTAATATGGTAATTGAATCAGCTAAATGTATGATTTGAGGAGGATGGCCCATACCGAAGAAATTGCAACCATAACGGATAGGATCATACAGCTGCCAGTTTTCGATAGAGAACCATTTTTGGCCGGAGAAGGTGCAGGTGCCGGTGGGATATCTTGGACGTTGACAGCAACTCTCATTCCATGAAAACAGTACCCTCCACTGCTGAGGAAGTAATAAGGCTTTAATTCTGTGAGATTAAAGACGTCGCGCCCACCTTTGGTAATGTTCTTTATGAAGTCTCTGTCTATGCAGTTTTCATAGCTCGTCTTGTTAACTTCCAGAACGTTGAAGTAGTGCTTGTCAAATCCAAAATCTTCGATAGTGAAAGAAACATAAAAACATCAAGGAGAATGAATTGTCAGCACAACAAATAAAGCATTTTCATGACCTTTAAAACTTGGCTAATCACCAATTCATAAAATGGCATATTGGCATGTATCCTACTTTGAGTTGGGTTAGAGTACACAAAAGTACATTAAAAAAAAATCCATCAAATCAGATTTTTTTATTTTTCAACCAAAAGCATCGTTAGTGAACTACATATCTAAACATCAAAGAGGGGATTTCAATGAAATTTGGAAGAAGGATGAATCTCAAGTATCTTGAAAGGACCACTTCATGTAAAGATTAAAATCCTATCCAATTCACTCCTTCAACCCTATTTTGACAGGACTAATATAAGGTAATAACCTTTTTATACATACATACATGGTAGCTTTTTATACTACAGCCACTATGAATAGCCAAACATTCAGCTCAACATTACTCCAACTCGCGGATACAGAGGTACACTGCAAGCAATATTTTGAGATGTTCTGACATTATTACTAGGGTTGTTCTTTTTTTTTTTTTTTTTAGAAATAGACCTCAAAGATCAAAAAATTACGTAAATGGATCCGGCTAAAACATATTTACCTTCATGGACCTCAAAAGAAGATAATAACCTTAATAGCCTAAGTTATTTATGGTTAAACAATTCCAACGGTAAAATTTTTGAAATTTTTTTACATATAATCCTCAATTTTACGAATAATTCCCAATAAATGCAATAAATCATCAATTTCCACATTAGTAAATAATTCTCAGAATACAATATAATCCCTAGCCCCCAATGCATCAAAGTATCCCAACATACCAAATAATCTCCCAATATCCAATTTAAAGACAAAAAATTAAATATCCAGCAAATCAAAATTGATGTGACATTTTTCATAATTTAATATTATTGATTTGACATTAAAGTCAACCGATGTGACATTAAAATCAACCGATTTGATGCATAAAAATATGATGTTGACCTATTGGGATTGAGGATTATGTGTAAATCTAAGGATTATATTATAATATGGTGATTGAGAATTATATGCAATATGTGAGGATTATGTGTTAGGGTGGAGATTATGAAGAAAAATTGAATATTTTTCAAATTTTATAACATTAGGAAGGGTATTTTTGTCCAAAAAAGTACTCATAAGTCCATGAAGATAAATATGTTTTAGCCGGGTCCAATTACTTCTTTTTTTTTTTCTTTTTTTTATCTTTGAGATCCATCTCTATAAAAATCCCATTCTAACTATAAGGGTATTATAGAAATTGTAGAACTTGACCCTACTTGTTAGCTACGGGTTGGCCTTGAGGTGCTGCTTCTCTTTGGTGGAGCTGGTTAGAAAGCTGTGGAGCTAAGAATACTCCGGTGTGGAGCCTGCCAAAGACCCTTCGACGATCAAGTCAGTAGAATATCAATATTAATGGAATTAATAAGACTTAGGAAATACAAGATATTCTGGGGAGCTTTGGAGCTATTCTCTAGTGATTAGAATCAGCGTTACCTTGTTTCGTCCCACTCCCTTGTATATAAAAGAGGGGGACTCAACCTAGGGACGCGTGTCACCGCCATTTCCTTCAAGGGGCTCTGGATAGGGATAAGCACAACCACCTCTCCCGTCAGGGGAGATTTCGTCTCATTCAATGCCTCCTAGAGGTCGGTTAGGAAGATCTTTAGCTAAAGATAGAGATGGGTGAAAGCTCATCTGTTTCACAGGTGCTCATAGGAGTCTTTTTGCTCTAGTTGTTCTAAAACTCAGCCCCCAACCGTAGATACAGTATTCGGGACCTCTCGTAGCTCTGTCAGATATTCTTCTTCATTAATGGTCATTAATAACCATTAATGACCATTAATGAGAATGGCGCAGAACGTGAGCAAAATGACCCTTTGTCTCTGCGTTGGATGAGACGTGGTCTTGCCGCTCTTCTAACTGGCCCTGGGGCACTTGACGCGTGGGAGTGGGGCCCGCCACTTCCATCAAATAAAATGAGCTCGATAGAGTCAATTAGGAATGAACGGGGAGCAGCCACGTGTTGGCTAGTGGGTGATTTCTCCGAATAACTGGATGAGCGTGGGAGTCTGGGTTCCCACATAAATTATAACTCAGAATATCAGGATGTAATTAAGGATTAGAGCAACCTTGGCCATGCCAAGTATAATTGAAACAAATTTTGTAGTGTAGGACCCACAAGTATGCGGTTCCAAACTAACAAATATTAATTCTATATATGTGCAAAAGTTATAAACTTAATATAGGCATATAATGTAAAGAAGACTTTCTTATCCTCAATTTGCTTGCAATATATATATATATATATATATATATATATATATATATATATATATATCAGAAATGCTATTATGAGGCCCACCTTACGCAAGGTTGCGTAAGGTCCCCTCCATATGGCCAATTTTATATGATAGTTCATAAAACTGACCGTTGGATTAGATGCTCATCTTCTATATGTCATGCCTGCAAAAAATTACAGTGATCCGACGGTTGGTTTTTGAAAATATCTACGTTAAAAAAATGGTGATATTTTGAAGAACAAATGTGTTGCATATTTTCACGACGACTTTTTTCAAAAACCAACCGTCGGATCACTGTGATTTTTTGCAAGCATGACATACATAAGATGGACATCTAATCCAACGGTCAGTTTTACGAACTGTTATATAAAATTGGCCATATGGAGGGGACCTTACGCAACCTTGCGTAAGGTGGGCCTCATAATAGCATTTCTGATATATATATATATATATATATATATATATAAAGTTTTAATAAAGGAAGTTGTTTTTAAGCATTTTCTTTTTAATTAATTAATTATTTTTTTGTTTTTCTTTCCAAGAACTTAGAGCTAACTGAAGCCTTAAGAATTAAGGTAGGGCCAATTTAATTAGTAAATAGAATGGGCATATAAGGTTCTTTGAATTCTTGGATGCAATGTGCTTATACATATGGTTGATTGGTTGCAGTGTTACGGATATATCACAAGATTTTGCAAACTCTGTAACCAACACCTAAGATGATAAAGCCCTATTTGATTAGTATTTTGGAAGTGTTTTTTTCGCTTTTGAAGAACACAATTCAAAGAAATTTCTTTTTTCCAAAAGTAAGAGCTGGAACTACTTCCTAAGGGCTTACCAAGGGATGCAAGGGATGCATACAGCATACAGAAATTTATATAAGAAACTTATATTGAATAGCATAATACTACTATTAGTCTAAAATTAAAAGTGGAAACAGAAATAAAACAATAATAAAAATAAATAAATAAATAAAACAATCTTTTATATGCAAATTTTTATACCGCTTGATTTGTCAGAACATGAATGAGTGGAGCTAGATATATACCACATATTCATGACAAATTTTTTGAAAACTGTTGGATTGATCTTGAGGATTGACTGCTTAAGTGCACAAGAATATTGTATAAATTGTATAAAAAAATTATTATTCCCAAATCCTAATCCTAATCCTATATATATATATATATATATATATATATATAGAGAGAGAGAGAGAGAGAGAGAGAGAGAGAGAGAGAGTGTGAGAGAGAGAGAGAGAGAGAGAGATTCTTATATATGATAAAAAATGCCTAAAGTAGAATCATGAAATGATGAAAGTCGGATAAAGAATCTCATTTCACTTTTTTGTTTCTGGAATTTTTTCTTCAGATAAAAAAAACACCTCTCTCTCTCTCTCTCTGTAAAAATCTCTCTGAGAGAGAGAAAACTCCAAAAAAAAAAAAAAAAAAAAAAAAAGGACTGTTACATGATAAAACTTCATTTACAGAGACAGAGCTAGAGGTTTTCATATCTGATAAAAAACTTCCAAATGTAGAGAATGCGAAACAATGGAATACAGATAGGCTCATATATATATACATATATATATAGAGAGAGAGAGAGAGAGAGAGAGATTACAGAGCCAATCGCCGACGTAGAAGTGCTCGCGACGGGACCAGTCCGTGTAGTTGCTGTCTGGTTTCCATCCTTGTATTCCTCCCACCTTGTGCAGCACTGGTGCTCGACCCACCGCGCAAGTTAACGTCGCCAGCACCATCACCAACCACACTACGACGACAGTTCTCCTCAAAGCCTGCATTTCTCCAAACAAACACTCTTTCTCTCTCTACAACTCTCTCTGAAATGGTGATGTTTATGGAGGTGAATCAACCTCGAGAGCGTCGTAATAGGGACATAGGGTTACCAAAATTACCAGTACGCACTCACTGACTCACATCGGTATTACTCGTTTTTAGCATGAAAAGTTGATGCCACCCGCATCCCTGCGTACTTTAGCACTAACGCTCTTCGCTGGCGCCTCGAGTCTTGTTAAAGTCACCTGCTAATTAAGAATATTTGAACCCAATCACCGTACACGTGTCCAATGTGATCTGTATATGGAAAGTTGATAGAAACTTTCGTATTACGCACAATTCGCAATCCCAGAGACGAGAAGGGTACCGGAGATATGCATTTATTTATTCTTTTATTACGAATCTGCCATCATTACCCAATTGGCAATGTCGCAGAGGCCAAAACGGGGTAAGAATCTGGCGTTTGTTACATAACGCCTTGATTTTGTTGTTATTCGTGACGTGGCAGAATGCAATTGGCTATCATTATGTTTGCAGAGGAATGGTACAGTTGTCTTCCCTAGAATTCCTCTATGGAAGAACATTCCAGTCCCCAAAAGCCAAGTGACCTGAACACCTTGGTCAAAGTTTGCATACGTGTCACAGCACGGTTTGCTTTTTTTAAAGAATAATTTAATAGTTGAAATCAAAACATAAAAATAAATTAATGTACATTTATATTTATGATATCACAATACAAATATATGTATTTAGATTACAGCCATTAGATTATCCTATAAATTTATTTCAGTCGTTGGATTATACATTATGAGGTTCTCGTATTTCTGCTCATTTGGTGATGGTGAGAAACTGAAAATAACAATTATATATATATATAATATATATATATATATATATTTTTTATTTCTTATAATTAAATTGTTATTTAAATATTTTTTGTTTTAAAATATAATACTCCTTTCTATAACATGCATTTTGGTAATAATTTTATTATTTGAACACTAAGTGAGCTTTTATTGAGCTCCAGCCAATTAATTGCATACTTCTTCCGTCCTATAAAGATTGACCTTTTTCTTCTTCTTTTTTTTTTTTTTGGCTATCCTAAAATGATAATCCATTTTGAAAAATTAAATTATATTTCTTTTAACTTTCCCACATTACCTTTTTTTTATCCGAAGAATGTCTTGATATGAAACTAATTGCAATTGTAGGAAAATAGTATTTTTGGAAATAAAAGTAAAAAAGACCACAAATCAATGTATTGATGAGTTTTCTTAATATACGTGTTTTTTGGAAGATGCATATTTTTATGGGACGAAGAGAGTATTATTTTTGTGACAAATAAAATTGTATAATATTCTATGCAAAAAAAAATAAAAAAATACCCATTTTGAAAAGACTAATGATATGCCCTTATAAAGTATTCCTGCAGAGAAGGAATATGGTAGTTTTAAAAACTCACTATTATCTGGATAGTTTTGAAAATTCAAAGCATCTCCCTTTTTGTATTGATACTTGTACCATACTTTGTACAAGTGCAGAGCCTTCTTTTTTATTTTATTTTTTTAAAGTTATTTTTTTAGAAACTATATTTAATGTATTCACATTACATTAAATGCATTCATTGTTTTTTTTTTTTAACAACTTAGTATCAAAATCTTTGATTCCACTACTCCAAAGATGATTTCCGTCGCAAAAATCCCATTTGTGACACCAGCAATTGGGACGACTTTAGGACGGTGCAAAACCGTCCCAAATAGTGGTCTGTGATGAATATCTCTCTCTGTTAGGGACGGTTTGGTTTCAGTCCCAATTACTCATTTTTTTTGTAATGTACTTTGCAATTTGCATCAGTTTTTTTTCCCACAAATGATAGAAATCAACCCTAATATCCCTAATATTGACAAATGGGTATTGAAACACTTTCATGTGTGATGTGTTTAAACCCGAAGCAACTCTGCTTAAAGTGAAAATATATATATCAGTAGGCCAACATGTCATAACCCAAGTAAAATAAATCAACCCAAATCCCTAACCTCTAACCCTCTAATATTAACAAATACATATCAATACACTTTAACACTATGTTTGGATTGAGAGAGTTGGAGAGAAGAGAAGAGAAGAGAAGAGAAGAGAAGAACTCGTTTAGATTGAGAGAGTTGGAGAGAAAGGGGAGGAGGGGGAGAGAAAGGGGAGAGAAAAGGGGGCTTATTTTGTTCTCTCCAAAACGGAAAGAAATGGAGAGAAGAGAAGAGAAAGGGAAGACATGAGGGGTAGTTTTACTATTTTGCTATTTCTCTTCCTTCTTTAGTTTTTATTTTCTTTTTAAGTAAGTAAGGGCAATATTGGAATTTACATCTTAAAATCTTCTCTTCTCTTCTCTTATGAAGGCTATCCAAACAGGATGGAGAGAAAGTCATTTAACTTTCTCCCCTCTCTATCCAAACAAGGTGAAGAGAAAACCATTTAACTTTCTCTTCTCTTCTCTTCTCTTCTCTTCTCTTAATGAGTTTCTCTTCTCTTCTCTCCAACTCTCTCAATCCAAACATAATGTAAAGAGGAGATTCATATCACTAGACCAACACGTCGCCCACTTTGCATTAGTTAACATCCAAAAAATCAAATTGAAAACTAGACTTATGAGTGAGTTGAACTTGGAATCTTTCACTATATATGCATAAGTTAATATTGCTCCAAATGACATCAAGTTGGAAGCTATACTTGAGCATTTGTAACACCCCCTCAAATTGTAAATAGATGTATTGAAATATTGAGGGGGTGTTATAATTAAATACATCTATTTACAACCATTGTAAATATATATAATTCTAAATGAATATACGAAGTGATAGTTCTCCAAAAATGATTTTAGAAAAAACTAACAAACGGGTCCTGAATATGGTTTTATAATTATATGTTTGCTACTAAAAAAAATATGGTGAATTAATGATGAATTCTTGCATGTAACTAACTTTAAGATACCAACAAGTGGTTGGTTCGATTGGCATGAATCTTGGATTTCCTCGCTCAATACTTGAATTCGAGGCCCAATAACCGTCCGTTGGTAGACATCTACATGCGCCCTGCCCTGGGGAATTAGAGTAGCCTATCAACCCTCTTTTGATGTAACAAAAAAAAAAAAAATTCTTTACGATATTGCGATTTTGACAAACATTTTACAATCCATATTTTTGCCACTCTTAGGCCATGTTGACAAGTGGAGACTTTTTTTAGTTTACATTTATTTTTTTTCACAAGATAAAATTTAGTGGTGCATGTGGTGTGGGCTGGCTCTTGAAAGATCACAGCCCAATCTCCAAGGTATGCCGTTCCAACCTTTGGACTTAAGGCTATATTTGGTACGTAGGAGATGGGGTCTAGATAAAATACCTCAATTCCTATTACATATTTGGTAATATTATTTAAGGACATGATCCTTCCCATTATTATATTTTTCTATATGAAGACGATATAAGAACAATTGTATTTTTATTTTTTTTTGGGTCTAAAAATACTACTCATTTTGAACAAAAAATAATTGGTTAAAAGTTCAAAAAGACAACCTGTATCACCATAAAACCCCCCACTAATCAGTCACCACCACAGCTCCCTATTCCCATCCACCACTATTCATCATCACCACCACCACCAACACTAATTCCTTCACTTACGCCATCACCCATCCATCACTACCACCTACCTCATGCATCGCCACTATTACTGCCATCGCCACCACCATCTCTATCCATCCATCACCTTAGACTGAGGATTACGATGAATTAATCTGAATCCAAACCATTAGATTGAGCCTAGGTGGACTTCTAACCCATTCAATCAGCCCGAGTTGCAGCCATACCAAGCACCCCAAAAAAAATAAAATAAAAAATCATTTAGCCTATTTCCACCCCTAGCTCAGCGCAAACTTGTTGTCTCTTGTCAATAAAGGGTCCCTTTGTACATTTCCGCCGACAATATTTCAAAATTCAAATCCATTTGTGAGAAGTGGTACGAAATAGATAACCAGAAACCAGCATGTGACAAGTGAAACAATGAAGACAAATGAATGGATAACCTCAACACATGCATCTGATTTGGGGACAATATTCAAATCAATTTAGACCCAGTGAACCTCCAAGGCACGGACCAATTTTAGATATAAAACATAATGGACCAACAAGAATCTGCCCATGTGAAAGCTTGGACCAACGGCAATAAATACTAAATAGTGTGTACCTACCCCTTTCCGAAATCAGTGGCCATTTTCTCATAAACAGAGTAACAAGACCACATGGGTTCAATGGCCAAGGGCCCCATAAATCCATTCAATTCCACAAAACCATGCATTTCCGCAATTCAAGCATTTGAATTCTCCACATAAGCAAATGCATCAGAATTCATAAAATTAACCGTGCTCGGGTCAAACTATAGAGGACAAAACAAGTAAAATTTAAAAATAAAATAAAATAAAAAAGGGAAAAAGAAGCAAAACACAATTCAATTTTTTTTCACAAATTGGTCAAGGAAGAATGTCTAAGGTGTTTGGATATACTCACAAACGAAAATGCTGAATTTTGAAGCTCAATATTGCTACCAGAGCCGAAGGAATGAATCCCATACAGCGGCAATAGCAAAAACGGTTGGTATAACCATCTGGCTTCTGTAAGTAAATCTTGGAGCACTGTTATTTGCTGTTATTGGGGAAGATGAGGGCGGGGGCGGTAGTTTTTCAACCATGACAGCTATCTTCATGCCGCTGTAGCAGAACCCTTTGCCACTAATGAAGTAGTAATGCCGAGTCACATTAAGTGGGACCACGTCCCTTCCAGCTCCTGTAGTCCAGTTGTGAAGTGGATGATCAGAATTGCACGATTCATAATCTGTCTTGTTCACCTCCAGCACGTTCATCTGGTTCCTATCATACACAAAAACTGGGAAAAGAAATGGCGTTACCAACAGGAATAAATAAATTAGCAACGACATGTTGAAAAATAAGGTTTCGAAATTTTTGGTTCTCAGCTTTGAGCCATCAAAATTGTGTATTGCCTGTTATAATCACTGTTAACTAGGTTCATGGAATGCTAAGTTTCCAAGTACTAGCTTGAGCACATTAACCTTCAAAATCAAGCATTATGACATGTGTCCAGTTGTCAAGCATGACAGCAACCCTCGTTAATTCTTAGGCACCTTCATAACACACGTAACATTTTGAAGTTTTATATGGAGTATAAAAGATAAAATTTGAAATTATTAAAATATTACTAATCATTAATGGTTGTTTGGTGAATCAATTATTCATAAGAAAGAATAACAATTGTAGAAGGTAAATGGTAAAATGGTGACAATTATTATTGTCGGCATTATATACATACTACATAGTTATATTTCTCCCACAGTGGGCCTAACAACCATCACAGCAGCTAATTAAAACATGCCAAAAGCCAAATGGACCTAATGTCGTTGAAGCCAAAAGATTGAGCTAATGGTTAGTTTTTGTGTTTTTATTAATTATAGTAGACATGGAAGATATATCTATGTCTGGCAATAAAGTTAATTGGCATGTGCAAGGCACACCAATTTGAGACTACAACCATAACTCCATGCATAATGTTTCTGCACTTCCTATAATAAAATCTATCTATTGCCACAAGCAACACAATTGAGGGAAAATTGAAATTTGGCACATGTAGGGCATCTAATATGACCAGAAGCACACTGAAATTTATCTGAGTGTTGAGTACAGTTAGTTTAAGTTATAGATATAATAATGTATTGTGTTTTTATATCATAGTGCAGATTACATGAACAGAGCTGCCAGCTTGACCAACATCGTTTATACGAGCTAAAGCTCAGGTTGAAGGTCCCTGATTCAGTTTTGCTTAATACTCGGTTTGAGAGTTTCACTTTGAGCTAATTACAGCCCATCTAAGCTTGATTTGCATTTCTAAGAAGGAGAAATGTGGTAGAAGTAGAACCTGATCTCTTGAAGACACTACAAGTACAAGAGAAAGGCCAGACAAAACACTGTGTAGGACATGGTAGACAAGATTAAACAAAAGATATGTCCCCTAGGAGTGTGGAATGGTGACGAAAGATTCGCATACCATTAACCTCTTGCTTGGATAGTATCATGCCTCTCATTATGTTTTAAAGGATTCAACATCACTCCTATTGTGCAATTCTAGCACGCGTGTATAGATAAAAGTATAGTTAAAATCAGGATTTGTGGACCTTTACTTTTTCTTCTTTCATTTTTTTTTTTTAAATTAAAGGATTCATCGAGCTTGTTCGTGCAAAAGCAACCCCATGTCTTGTTAGATTGGATGTTGACAGGCTTAAATTTGTCACCCACTGTCCCAACCGAGTGAGGATGAGTCAACTCAATGGACCGGGTCGAATGTCTAAGCGGGGAGAAAAAAAACAAAAGCCTCAGATGAAACACCACTGACTCAGTGTGTCACACTCATGAGTTAGGAATCAAACCCCCAATCCTAATTGAAACGGACACTGAAAGAGAGATCTAGAATAAAGGAAAGATAATTATGTGAACAGCGACCACATATAAAGTAGCTAAAGAACAGCTAAAAGCAGTAAAGGTGAGCCCCTTTTGACCATACAGAACCCAGAACTTTCAAGAAAGTCAAGATGACGCTAAGCTGGTCTTCATTTTAGGAGCAAACAAAAGGTGCAGATCTGAGTTAGTTCCGACCATGCATCAACTGTACAGTCAAGAAATCAACGTCTAAGCAGTAACTCCAGTGAAATGATATTCCCATTTTTCGCCTCGTTATGAGCAACTGAATAAATCCTTATATAAGCACTTCCATTATCCTCTGTTTGTTTGACTAGAAAACAGAGGAAAGTAAAAGAAAATAAAACAAGATTTTGAGACTTCTGTTTTCTGTTGTTTTTTGTTTACAATAAATGAAAAATTCAACTGAATTAAGCTAATAAACTGTCAGAAACATAGCCGAAGGGAGCATTCTGTCTTCTCAGGGCCTCAATAATACAATAAATAAGTAAATTCTTAAATAATTTTCTTACTTTTTCTCAGCAACCAAACAGAGCCTTAAGTTTCAGAGATTAACAAGTGAAATCAAAAGATCTCATCACCCGAATAATGCACACACACATAGAAATCGAATAAATAGCACCAAAAAAAATAATCATGAAATAGAACCATTTGCTTATTCAATTTACTCTCTACTTTAAGATCTAACCGATTAAACAGCAACATTGGAGTGAAAAAAAATGAAAATGTTGTAAAAAAATATTGAACTACGATTTAGCAGAGAGAGAGTAGAGAGAAATAGCAAGCACAGAGATCTACTAATCTGATGAAGAGCTAGATCTGAAAATATATATGAATGTGCATAGGAGCCAATATAGAGAGAGAAAAATCAGAGAGAGAGAGAGAGAGAGAGAGAGAGAGGGAGAGAGAGAGAGAGCATACAGAGCCAGTCGTCGAGGTAGAAGTGCTTGTCTTGGGCCCAAA
This sequence comes from Hamamelis virginiana, assembly GCA_017140935.1. NCBI lineage: Eukaryota > Viridiplantae > Streptophyta > Magnoliopsida > Saxifragales > Hamamelidaceae > Hamamelis > Hamamelis virginiana. The sequence continues at coordinate 425,717 of JAESVK010000695.1, read as the reverse complement.
CGGTGTAGTTTACACCGCTACTCCATCCCTTGTTCCCTCCGACGGTCCAGCGTGTGCAGGATACCTCCGGTGTCATCATCAGCAGGACGGCGCACGTTAGCAGCAAAAGCATGGTCGGAGACGCAATGCCTCTTCTCAGTGCCTCCATTGCTGTCTCTCACTCTTTCTCTCTCTAAAAAAACACTCTCTTTCTCTCTAAGACGTGTTTTGGGTTTATTTATGAACGGTGAGGTTACCTTGTAAGTTTTATAGACCTACTGATTATTAATCCTGATAAAGTATTGTTAATCACTATTTTTTACTCTATTTTTTTATAATATTTCTACAAAATATATATTTTGGGAATCATATTTTGAGAAATATACAGGGATTAAATACCCTCTTGATGAATGTCATGTATGTCAAAAATCAAGTTGATCGGACACTAGTAGTTATTCGATACATAAACTCATATTAATCAACAGAAAATCCCACATTTATGGATGATGTAGCTTCCAATCTCCGATCGACTTAATTTTTTACATACATGACATTCATAAGAAGTCTATATAATCCAACACTGAATTTTTCAAAATACATGACATTCTTTGGATTTTGCAAAATCATTATAAAAAAATAATTTAAAAACCAGTGGCCACATAATCTGTTCCTCACTTTAGGGCCTGTTTGGGAACTTTAAAAACTAGGTCTTGTCAATTCTGATCTCTTTCTGCTATATGGTTTTTAAATAAATCAGCTTCTAGTTGGTTTGAAAAAAACAGTGTTTATACCTTATTTTCTGGACAGGATTGAACTGATTTGCAGAAAATAAGCACTTACCAAACAGTACTGAATAAAAACCAAACAGATGTATGACCAGATTTTTAAGTTTGTCAAACAGCCCATTATATATGTTGGCAAGTTTCAAGCAATCTCTGTTTATTTCCTACCAACTTCACCCAAATTCAAATATTTCAGTTTTTTCTTTTTCTTTTACTTTTACTTTACCTCTGGAATTTGCAATTAAATATTTGAATATTAATTAAATTAAAATAGAATATAAGTAATATGAGTTAACTTTATTCAAATTATGAATAAAAACCACATCAAAGTGCAAATTAACATTCATTTCCATAAAGTTATCTAATCTTTGTATTTATAAATATAAAGAAATTAAATAAGATATTATTAATAAAATTATAGAAGGGTAGATAAAGTGGAGAATCTCATATGCATTGAGTTAACGAATATATATATATACACATAAAAGATTAGATAATTTAATGGAAATGAATGTTGGACAGTTAAGAATAAAACATTCTCGAGATAAGTATAATCAAAATGAGAATGTTAAGATGAATAAATATTGGTAATAAATAAATTAAAAAGAAAAAAGAAAAAATGAATCCATTCGTAAAAATTTAGGAATAGTACGAATTAAAAACAAGTTGAGGAAAAAATATTAGGGATGATTTGAGTATATATGTACAACAAAGGTATTGAAATGTACAAGTATGGGAAGTTGAATTGATTTAAGTAGAGTGTCTTAAACAAATGAAAAAGAAGGTTCAAAATAACATGATCGAAAAGTGAAGACCACAAAAAAAAAAAAAAAAAGACTTAGAGATTTAATGGAACATACATTTCTTAATAGAACTGAAAGGAATATACAGTCCTTAATGGAATTGAATGGCGAAAAAAGATTCATATAAACAATCTCATAGAGTTAGAATTAAGATTTTGAAAAAATTGAGTTGTATCTCTACTAGCTTTATATTAAAGTTTAGTTTAAAACTTTTTAATGTGTGAGTTGCATGGGAACACTTGCCAATTTCTAAGGATTTTATTTTTTTTTTCTTATGACGAGGGTGTCCGGGCCAGCTTACGCGCACCTCGATTAATCTCTCTTAGTAAGACACAAGGCAAATACCTGGGTAGGTGGCCCACGATATTCGAAACAGGGCCTCGGACTTAGTATGCAAAAGCCCAACTATCTCAGCTACCATTCTGGATTAACTTTCTAAGGATTAATACATGGGAGTGAGGAGAAATGTAAATGTAGCTGTTTTTTCCTTTGCCTACCTTTTAATTTTTAGATTTATGTTATAAAATAATGGTAAAGGGTAATTTTAATATTCAGTAAAAAGTAAATTAAATAAATAAATAAAAACAATATTTATTTCTTTCACTATTGGTAACAAACTCCTTCTTACCCCATTTGTATACTGTCATGGGTTATAATTAATTTAGGGGGAAAAAATGAAGATATGGAGAAAAAGATATTGTCATGAATGTATTCAAATTTATATGGACAAATGAACACCTAAACATGTGATGATGTGAATAGAGGACTCATGGATGTGTATTTATAATAGCATTAATACCCAAATTCATGAAGATAATAATATTTTTTTTAATTATTTAAATAGATGGCTGATTATGAGTAAGGGTCATATATATATATATATATATATATATATATATATATATATATATATACACACAATAATCATCCATTAAGGTACATACCTTATCTTATAATAAGGTACATGATCATTTCACCATTGATTTCAAGCACATTATTTTGACCTTTTTTCCACCGTTAGGTAATGTGCTTGAAATCAACGGTGAGATCATGTACCTTATTGTAAGATAAGGTATGTACTTTAATTGATCATTCTTGTATATATATATATATATATATGTGTGTGTGTGTGTGTGATTTTTCAAATTTTTTTTTTTTGGGGTTTTTTTTTTTAGATGATGGTCAAAAGTGATTATTTACCCAACTCGAGAGGAATGAGGGAGAGGCCGACAAAATCCAAAGAAAAAGGAAGGGATCAATTTATGTCCTTTTTCTCTTTTTTCTTTTTTACTTGGATTATCAAATTTTAGCTTTCTTATATATATATATATTAGTAAAAAGCATATCATATTGGCGTTCCACAATCACATATGTAAGGGCAAAATTTTAGTTTTCTATTTTGCCCTCATACCAACAAACCTTTATTTTAATATATTTTGGCAATCTACACATTTGTAGAGTCAGTCGCGGAACATATTTTGAGAAAACGACCGTTTTGGATAAAATATTTATCTTATGAATATCATGCCTGTCAAAAATAACAGTGATCCAATAAATAATTTTTGAAAAAACTGACTACAAAAATTGTGTTGTGTTATTGTAGTTATTCGAAATATCACAATTTTGCAGTCATTTTTTTCAAAATTCAACCGTTGAATCATAGTGATTTTTTGGCAGACGTGACATTTATAAGATGAGTATTTTATCCAACGATCAATTTCCCAAAATATATTATGCAAGTGACCCTACTGAAGTGCAGAATGCCAATATATAAAAAAACTAAAAAAAAATTATATAATGGGCAAATTGATCATTGTGGCCTTTTGTTGACAAATTTAGAGCTCGAGAAAAAAATATATATATACAATTATTTTTTTGCCAAATTCAAGGAAAAGTGAGAAGATCTTGATTGGAATTTGACGGTGATCCGGTCCATGGGATATATATAGGCATAAAATAACAAGATGTTGTTACTTTTGAGATGGCATATTTTCCCTAGGGAAAAGAAAAGAAATTTCTTCTCATAATTATTCATTCTCATGTCCTCTTAACCATGTTGTATCAATTCAAAATGGAATAAAGGGTGGAAAGCCCATAATCACGTTCATCTTTCGATGTGTTGATAATGATTGTACTAAAAACTTACATAATGTAATACTAGGGCCAAACATGAAAAGGTAAAAATGTATTTTACTGTCAATTTTATATTATTTTTATCACTTAATGTAGCGGCTGCGTTAGCGCGCATGATAGTTTTTGTTATTTTGATAATAGAATTTGTACCTACGTTATCTGTTCTATAATGATGACAAGTTACTATTGAACTAAACAATTGTAGAGTTGCGTTGTACGTAGTTGATATAGAATCATTAAATTAGCGCAATAAAAACCCCGAGGGGTAGCTCAGTTGGTAAGGGACCACGCCTCAAGAAGCGGAAGTCCTGAGTTTGACTCGTGCTAAACTCTTGGGGCCACTGGAGGCTTAGTCGATCGTTAACTTCAGGGCCCCGAGATTAGTCGAGGTGCACGTAAGCTGGCCCGGACACCCGGTCATAATAATAAAATAAAATAAAATTAGCACAATAAAAAGATAATGCCAAATACATTTCTCTTCTTATAATGCTGTCTTGATATAACTTATATTAACAAACTTAGAGTTTGTCTCGATAAGTTTCTACTTTCTGTTTTTTTATTTTACTTTTTAAAGTAAATAAATAAAAGTTTTTATAATTTATTGTAGTGCAAAATTCTAGTAGTTACTTTTAAAAAATAAAAATAGAAGCTTATCGAAATGGACTCTTAGTTCTACCCTTTGAAAAAAAGAAAAAAAACCCTAATCTTATAAGTGTTTGAAAGCCCACCTAGGACTTACTCTTAGATCTATTTCAAAAGTTATTACTAGGTAGGCTGATATGAGAAAAGAGTGAATGAAGACATAACTAATAGCTTTAATGTGAAGGCTATTTTTGTAAACAAGTCCAGCAAAATGACACTTCTATCTTAATAATACATTGAACTAGTCACATAAAATTTTTGTTAAAATTCCCAACAATTGATTGATGGACTAGTGCTGCTAAGTGACACATTTGAAAATTTTGTGGGTGCAAAATATTTGAAGATATAAAGAGTTGAGTGTGTATATATATATATATATTTTTTTTCTTATTTCGTTTATCTTTTTCACTTCTTTCTTGCCCAAATTCAATTTTGTTTGAATTGAGCTAGAGTAAGTGCACCGAAAATCATAAAAAAAAAAAAAAACAAAAAAACAAAAAAGTAGTAGTGTCAAAATGGGTGGATCGGGCCGGGCCAGCCCGTTAAGAAAGTGGACTAACGGGCTATTGGATTGAATTGGGCTTGGCCCATTAAGCTATTAGACTGGATTGGACTTGTCCAATAAGAGAAAAATGCATGTCCAATCCGGTCCATTAAACTGGTCCACTAAAATAATGGGCCGGATCAGGCTAATGGATTGGACCAGATTGGGCTAATGGATCGGGGCAATGGACTTTTTGTCAATTTTAATTTTTTTTTAGTTTCTTTAGTATATCTAAATTATAATGTAAAAAAAGGAAAAAAATAATAATAAAGTACATGAATAAATAATAATTAAACAAAAAAAACTTATTTTATTCATATTTCAAATGTGTACAATTTTGGTAAGAGAGAGTTGCATCACCATAGTTCAAAATTAAAAAGATTCACCATAGTTAAAAATTAAAAAAAATTAAAGATAGTTGTCAAAAAATAATAATTTTAATTAAAATATATGAGATTCTTAATTAAAAAAGATAATTTGTGACTTTTACTAAATAAATTTTTTTCCTTTTTCAAAAAATTAGTGAGTTCGTAAATGAAAAAATAAAATAAAAAATACCGAATAGACTCGTGAACAAGCTCATTTAATTGTAATCAAGACTTATTAAAATAAAATACCCGTAATTTGTAAAATACAAAACCCACCATTGGATTGAACAAACTTCTTATGAATTTACTATGATTGCAAAGAATCACATTAATCTAATGGTTTATTTTTGAAAAATGCCAATGTGAAAAATTGTATGTTTTGTTCTTCAAAAGATCACAAATTTTCCATAGTCATTATTTTAAAAATTGACCGTTGAATCGCTATGATTTTTTGCGAGCATGGCATTCACAGTGTGTTTATCTAATCCAACGGTTAGTTTTTCTAAATGTCATTGGTGATTGACTCTAATCAAGTAACCTCACTCAATTCCGTACTAGGTGCACCTTGTAATTTACTAGTTCAAGTCACATGTGTATGGCTAATTATACAAAATATTTCTAAAAATCTATCATTGAATTGAACAAATTTCTTACGAATATCATATTGTCAAAAATCACAGTAATCCAACGGTCGATTTTTTTAAAAATAGAAATATGAAAAATTGTCTAATTTGTTCTTTAAAAATATCACTAATTTTCTATGATCATTATTCAAAAATTGATCGTTGGATTGCTCTAATTTTTTGCGAGCATGGTATTCATAAGAAATTTGTCTAATCCAACAATGTGTTTTTATAAATACTATTTTATATATATTTAATGGTTATTAAAGAATTTAAATGAAATTAATTTAAATATTATCAATCATTGTAATGTATCACAAGCGTATACTAAGCTTAGTGATAAGAATTGTTACATAAAACTTTTATCTTAAAGAGGTATGAGGATCAAATCCCATACCACTCAATTTTATCAAAATGAGTTGGGCTTAACGGATCTAATCAAACGGGCTATTGGACGAACTAATGAGCGGATCCAATTAGATTGGACTAGTGGATCAATTCGGGCCGCATATCGAACTCGAATCGAGCTGGTCCATTTGACAAAAAGCCTTAGCCCAGTCCGATCCGGTCCATTTTGACACCACTACAAAAAAAAGAAAACAAAAAGATATTAAGGGGGGTTCATAGGATCTATTATACCATTTTTTAAGTACAACCCATTAAGTTTTAAGACAGCTCATTACTATACAAAACAAAAATTTTAAAATGCCATAAATGCCCCAAGTCTAAATACTAGACACAATTCTATTTGCAACCCATTATCCCATTAATTAAATTAAAAAAATAAAAAGACAGAAAAGGGTCTTCATCTTCATCATCTTCTTCACCTTAAAGAGGTTAGTTTGAAGTTTGTACTCACTCTAAACACTTTTATTTTAGGTTTGTTTGTATATTATTGGTAAACATTATATTTGGAATAAACTTGCTTCAAAACATGAAAAGTAGCGTTTTATAATCATTATGGCATGATGGTTTAATGAAAAAAATTCATGTTTCGATCGGAAAATTGAAAAAAAAATTATGTATTCGTGTTCGCATTCGCACTGAGAAACCGAATATGAAGCTTTAATGTTCAGCCGTAGGAAACCGAATATCATTACATATATTCAGCAGTAGGAAACCGAATGTGGTCCTTTTTTTTTTTGGATCATCTACTTAATTATAAAAAAGAAAAAAAGACCACATTCGGTTTCCTACGGCTAAATACTAATATTTCATATTCGGTTTCTCACGGCTGAATACTAAAGTTTCATATTAAGATGTACCAATCCGAATCCGAATGCAAACACGAACACATTTTTTTATTTTTATTTTTTCAATTTTCCGATCGAAACTTGGTTTTTTTTTCTCCATAAAACCATCATACCTTAATGATTATAAAACACTACTTTTCATGTTTTGAAGTAAGTTTATTCCAAATATAATGTTTACCAATAATATACAAACAAACTTAAAACGAAAGTGTTTAGGGTGAGTACAAACTTCAAACTAACATCTTTAAGATACTCTTTCATGATGTTGGGGTAATATGGTCATTTAATAAATTCTGATCTATTATGAATTGCTTATAGTATTTCTGTTATATAATGAGTTGTATTTAGTAAAGGGTAAAATGGGTATATTTATTAAATTTTTATTGTGCTGCCTTTAGTAAAAATAAAAATGGGTGAGTTGTACTTAAAAAATGGGTTGCCTTTAGTAAAAGGTGTGCTGCATATAGCCTCTCCCTATTAAGGGAGCCTCCTTTATTTTTACACAAAACTTTCGGAGCTATATAATTTTTGTTTACCTTATAAAAGCAATTTCAGAGTCCTCTTACACATTACAAACACCATCATCAACAAGCTTCTACCCACAGAGACGTGGACATAATCTACTTGTTTCTAATCATAACAGCATTTTGAGATCCTTACTCTATAATGCTGTTCAATCCAACCTTCTCAATAAATATTCAACTTGAACTTCTTTTGTCAATGGCATGATCCAGTCCCCGTATAAATCAGCAACTAAGCTCGGTTTAATTTTGTATACGGGATCAGCTCTGTCTCCCTCTTCAATGGCTGTCAACTCTTGCCCATAAGTTTTGGTTTTCATCTCTACTCTCCTTTTAATTGCATCTTCGACTTTCTGGTATGTCAGCAAATCCATCAGTCGAGCACTATCCTGAAAACCCAACATCAGCACCCACAAGAAGAAAATGCGAGTGTCAAAAAACCCATCACCAGCAGAAATCATGGGAAGGATTGTGCAGGAGAAAAGTGCATTTCGAATGCATAGAAGAAAAATAATATACCTGTGCTTTAATGGCAGCTTCATAGTCATCTGGAGAGGCTCGGAATTTTGCTTCTGCTACATATTTACCATAATGGATTCTCTTTGAAAGAGTCTGCAACCACAGTTCATATATAGAAGTCCAGAAAGTAGTCAGAGCTTGCTCTCGGACAGAGAGAGCAAAAAGAGGTGGAGGGGGTGGGGATGGGGGGCATTGTCTAAATGGTATGTAAATCATACAAATAATTGTTTTCATCACCTTGTTAATTTGCATGCATAGGAGTCTACATGTTATAAGCATAGAACTTCCATAAAAAAAAAAGGATGCAGAGAAACAAGACGTATAGAAATATAAGTAAAGAATGAGGGGTCTGAATCTATACTGTCAAAGACATAGGGAAAAAAATTTTTGGCCATGGATGGAATGCCTTGGACACAGGAAGTCATTATTAATACTTGCTAAACTAAGGATCTCATCCTGTACAACTGCCCATAGGAGCAAGGTCAGCATGAATTGGAAGAGTGCAAATCGATGAAAAACGAAACACAAAAATGCATTTCACTGTACGATATTAGTATGGGCAACTGGCATGTGGTAAATTCAAAACACCAAATGTTTCGACATGCTCACACAAAACGCGTACACAATGCAAAATAACAAGCTTACTGAATAAGAAGAAACATTATTTTATTACAATGTGCAATGTAAAGAATTAAACAAATAAATAGGTGACACTGGATCCAATATCCAGTTCAATTATAGACGTTGCTGAAGTATGGTTGGTCACAAATAACGATGCATGAAAGTTGTCAATTGTGTCCACTGATATATATGGAGGATGTGAGCAGTCTCTAATCATTTGGTATGGCATGTGTTCGATCACACTTGTGTCAAAGAAGAAGTTTGGACTGAGACAGACCCTTCCTGAAATGCCCGAATAATCAAACCAGGGGCCCAACCTTAAATACATTTACAAGAAGGCCAGAGTAACTCCACAAAAGCAAAAGCTTCCTCACAATTTTGGTACTTCATACCGCATTGAACCAACAAAGAGCAGAGCTATATTGCTTGATCTTAATTTCCACACCAACAAGATACCAAGTTACCAGAGGGATTCTACTTTCCTTATAACCCATCTTACATGACCCATCAATCCAGAAATTTTGTTCCCACCAAATAAAACATTTTACTAGGGGCAATTAGTCTTAACGACATCAGGAATTGATTTGGGTGTCGAAATATATCATTTCACTCTTAAGTAGATTAGAATAAGATTTACAAAAGTGGTTAAGAATAGTCCCTGATAATATATTTTCATCAACACCTTACACTGCCTGAATAATTAGGGAAATTCTGTAATTTCTTCTTCATTGATGGAGATTTGAGTCACACTTCTTGTTTCATTAATGATAGTCCTACTAGTTTTATGAATAAACTCGATACTCACAAAACTACAAAAGTAACATCCACACTAACAGATTTAAATGAAAGCAGGAACTAAGGGAAGATGCTTAGCGCGTGCACACACACACAAAAACAAAAAACAAAAACACAAGAAAACAAGAAGGGAATTAAGGGAAGATGAAAACAACAAAAGTCAAAACCTCGAAGCACATATGCAATTGCTGATTTAGAGGACCATAAGAACATAATCAATTATCCAAGCTTATAATCACCAGAGTGAAATTAATTCTCACCCTAGTTCAAACTAATTTAAAATTGGTTAAAATATGGATAAATAAGTAAAGATGCATACCTGCAAGCAAATTGTATCACAAACAGCAGTTGAACCGCAATTACCATCATCTCCATCCTTAACCAATCTTGGGAGAAGATCTCTAAAATACATATCCCATACTTTATTATTTATATTGATTGAATCGGCAATGGGATGCAGGACCTATTTGGATATCAGAAGGGAGGTCAAACCAGAAGCAGTTTGCAAAAATACATCTCAGTAACAATATTGATCAAAATTTAGAGAGTGAGAGAGAGAGAGAGAGAGAGAGAGAGAGAGAGAGAGAGATCATAATGGTGGAATTCATTACTATGGACGAACTGTCATTTGCAATAATGGAGAAAGCAGAAGGTTTATCTATCTTCACATCAAGGTTACAAATTAATTTGACTGTCGATCGAACTAGTCTGAAGTTCAATTGATTTGATTGACTTTTCACTTGTCAATCATAGATATGTGAGTGACTCAAAGATAAATTTATCAGAAACAATAAGTTATATTTCTACTGCATCTTATATCGAACCTGTGGGTATTGCAAAGGGGGCAACACTGGGTCAGGTAACTCATCTGGGAAGAAAGGATGCTCATCAGGACTTTTGTATCTGCCCACCTATTTTGTGACAAATTCGATCAGAAAAGACTGCAATAAGATTATTTTCTTTTCCTCTTTGTTCCATCTATTCAAACAAATTTTCTTTCAGAGGTTCAAGTTTAATATACCTGAGCATGAAGCTTTTCAGTTTCTTTGACCATGTACTCAACCAAAGAGCCATGGAACCCATCCATGGCGAAAGCATCACGATCATATGTCTCCGCATTGTAACAATATTGCGATCTCTCCAAAAGGCCAAATATTATGCTGTCCTCTTGGCGTATTAGAGAATATCTAATACCCTCAAGAGTCAAGCTCTCACTCTCATCTACCCTCTTTTTTGTTGCCAATCTAAATAGAAAGAGAACCAAATTTCAAAACTTTGGTTTGCCAAAACTTGAAAGTTAAAATGGTCAAAAACTTCTAATGGTCAACAACTTTGTCTTTTTGTAACACTAAATGGATTTATGAGCATGTAAGCATTTATTCTCAAAGAATCCATTAAAAGTGAGATGCATTATTGGAACTTTTTTTTTTTTTTGGATTTGTTGAAAATCAAATTAGATACATACAATACAATTTATATAAATTTACCAATTGAAAGATATACGACAATATATACGTCCAACATGTGTATACGAGTTTAGTAAATTTACTTGTTTGAAAAAAAGATTTGATGCATACAATATAGTTTATGTAAATTTACCTGTTTGAAGATATACAACAATATGCACATTCACCACATATATACAAGTTAGGTAAATTTACTTCTTTGAAAATCATATTAGATGTATTCAATACAGTTTATATAAATTTACCTATTTGAAAACATATGGCAATTAATATATCCTTTTTTGGCAAAAATAAAAAAATTCAAAATTTTGTTCTATAAATGAGGGCAAATCCTTCAGAAGCTATATGATTTCTCTCTTTCATAAACTAGATTTTCCATAGGGGGGTTTGGGTATACAACCCATATACTAAGGGGTTCTTGGTTAAATACCCTTCTTTTACTCTCTCTCTCTCTCTATATATATATATATATAGTACCTTCAAAGTTTTAGGGTTTGCCTTTAACATGCATGCTGGATACAAACATTTGAACTTGGCAAAATACAAATTATACTCATAACTTCTTAGATGTATAGATGTTGATGTGCATTCTTGTGCTTGTAAGCATGATTATACTCATGCATGTTCACAAGGTGGATTAATCCACTCTTTCCATCAACAATTAAAAGGCATTTTATACCTTTTAAGTATCATTTCATGTCAAGCATAGTAAATATAAATATATGCGCGCGCGCGCGCACACACACAGAGGCTGCATAACAAATAGAATTCAATGAAAATGTTAAATAATGGAGAATCAAACTTTAAGAACTTCTATGGAAAGAACAGAACAGTCTATATTTCTTTAGAGATTAATCCACCTCTAATAACTGGATTAACAAATAAAAGGATTGCATCAACAGTTAAGATTTGACCATTTAATTATTCGATTCCATAATTAGAAAGAAACCCAAACTTGTAACAACATGCAGAAACCAATCGTGTTAATCAACATAAAACGCAGTAATTCAACAACTAATGGTGGAATTGTTATAAATACATCCTACAATACTCCATTCAAACATAAAAGGCCAAAAAAAAAAAAAAAACAAGCCCAATTCAAGAAAAAGGAAACAAGAAACAAAAACAAGGAAAAAAAAAAGGCTTTTCAAAATTAAATTAAATCCAGAGACCCATTAAAAGCTTCAAACTAGACTGCAAAAATTGAAAACTAAAAAACGTAAATATCCCACTTAAGAAAACAGGGTAGCTATGTTTATACCCGACGGAAGCTGCTGAAGCTTGAACAGAGAGAATGCCTTTCTTTGGTAAGCTTGAATTGTTAAATGTAAAGCTACAGTAATCCCTGGTTTTGAGGGCAAAACCGCTGTTGGGTCTCGAGAACTTTGATGTGTAAGGGGTCGAAACGACAGGAGAGGAAGCTCTCAACAGTTTCGCCTCCATTGTTGAGAAGAGAGAGATGACCTCACAGTGTAATGCAAGGGACAGACGAGAGAGAAAGAAGTTGAAAGGAACGCAGCAACAGGGGAGAGAGAGAGAGAGAGAGAGAGAGAGAGTATGGTGACTTGGTGGTGAGATCGCGAGGGTAGGTGACTAGGTGTGGAAATGAGTAGGTAGGAGTTTGGTTTGGCTGTGGATGATGTATGGTGAGGATTTTTTTTTCATTTGGCCTTTTGGCCGATGTAAATCAGGTGTTTTGAAAAACCGACCGTTGGATTGAATATTATTCATATGTACTACAGACATGTCAAAAATCACAGTAATCCAACAATTAATTTATGAGATACAAACTATGAAATATTCTAACAGTTTGTATATAATATAAGCACCATACATGATCCGCAGCCAAACCAAGCCCGGTAGGTAGAGGCTGCGAATCTTTGCGACCTGAAGAATACAAGGTGTGGAAGCCACCATAACCTTCTCGCCAATCTCACTTGTCTCATGCGAAGTAGGTGTTGAATATGGTGACCATTTTTCTATTTTATCCTAATTTTTAAATGTTTTTTCCAATTAATTTTTAATTGTAAATAATATTAAGCAAATGATAAATGGGCTCCACCACTTACCTCCGGTGCTTCAAGGACATTTACACTCCATTTGGATCTAGAGAGTTTGGGAGAGGAGAAGAGAAGAGAAAAAAGGAAAAAAAGTCAATAGAGGTGATTTTACTACTTTATCATTTATTTCTCTTGTTTAGCTTTTATTTTATTTTTATGTAAGCATGGATAATATTGGAATTTACACCTTAAAATCTTCCATTCTCTTCTCTTCTCTTCTCTTATGAAAGCTATCCAAATAGGGTGGAGATTTAACTTTTTGTTCTCTTCTCTACTCTTCTCTTCTCTCTAATTCTCTCAATCCAAAAATAATGTTAAGGTATAACAATTAAAAGCTTCATTTTATTCTGCATTTAAGTAGGATCAATAACAAAATATATTTTAAAAAATTGACCGTTGGATAAAATATTCATCTTATAAATATCATGACTATCAAAAATTACTAAGATCTAAAGGTCAATTTTTCAAAAAACTGACTGCAAAAAAAAGTATATTTTTTATTTTTCCTCAAAGAGTTGAATTATTATTAATTTAATCCTTTTATTTTTATTTTTGGGTAGAATGTGATGATAAAGATGTGGTATTAATTTGAAAGGGAAGTGATCAATTAAAGCCTAAAAGCAATCCTCTTTCTATAATTATATATTATTTTAGATAAGTGCATGAATTTATGATTTTAAATGTTTAACTACTTTGAACTATGTTCCAAAATAAGATAAAGTAATAAAATATGTTTTGTTCTTGCCATTAATTTAATGGCTATAGCTTGAGACTTTTAAATTTCAATTGCCTCCACTCCATGGGTAGAGTTTTTTTTTTTTTTTTTTAATATAGATGGTGCATTTAAATGTTTTTATTGTCATACTGCACATATAAAGGGATGAGATAAGTTTAGGGTTTGATTTTAACTCTTGAATGGGAAAAAATAAAAAGAAAATGATGCATTTAGTATATATAAGAATGTTTCTAGTCTTACCATTTATTTTATTCAATTTAAAAAATGGTGAAAGAAGAAAAAAAAAAAAACAATTAAATAGATTAAATTTTTGAACATATCTTTTATATCAAATACCATACATTATTATTAAATAACAGTTTAATGCATAATAAATAATGTGACATATTGCTTTAATTATGCAAACTTGTTTACTGACATGATAATGTTATATCAACTATAATATTTTTAGCTTCTGATGTATAAAGATTATAAAAGTTTTAATACGCATAGCACTACTTTATCAAAATTTTTTGTTGTTTGTATGTTAAAAATATAGTGATGTGAACTACCATGGGTCATTGGCCATTGTGCTAGTCTAATTGATGGCAAGTGAATCATATTGTGACAAAAACATTTTTTTTTAGTTGACGAGGATAAATTTTCTAGTTTGTCCTCCATCTGTAAGGCCGTTACGGTTAGCTCATGGATACACCAAAGTAGAACCAAGGTAAAACCCCGAATATGTACACTAATCCCAGAACTCGCACCATTTAAGATAAAGGAACTTAGTAGCGGCGGTAGGAATCCAACCCACACTCTTTCACAGGCTCCACCTACCAACCAATAATGAATACAAATGTTGGGTCAAATCAATTCTAAAGCATATTGGAAGCAAAAACTTATTATTCTTAACAACTAGTGAGCCACACGCAATTCCATCTAATAGGAGGACAATGACAGGAGCTTTTAATGGGTAGGGCCGCACAAACATGAATTCTTTACTAATACAAATTATCGAAAAAATACTATATTTAAAAATACATAATTTTATATTCATATAAGAATATCTTCAACCATGCTTCCTAAATTTTCATAAATGCCTCTCTATTTTATCTAACTATGTTTACACTAGTTATTCAAACCATGCTCCATATTTTAGCTATTTTATTAAACAAAATTACATTTGATGTGGACTTTAAGATAGTTGAAGTTTTTAAATTTTGGGTGAAATGAAGCTTAAAATGTGCTCTTTTTAAAGGGGATGAAAATTTGTCCAGTTTAAAAAAATTATCGTTTGAAACTGTGACGTTGCAGAGCAGATTGAATTTTTTTTTTCTCCAAGAGCAGAGGAGCAGACTGCATTTCAAAAGATTACCGTTGGATTAAAAAATTTAGAAAGTTTGATTTGGCGAGCAAAGAGCATCGCTGCATGTGGCGACTCAGACAGCGAGATCCTCAATATGGCGAGGGATTTGGCAAGTCTGTTGGAGCAGATTCTTGGACCATCCACTCGCCATTTAAGCTAAGGAAGAGCTTTGACGAATGGGTTGGAGATGCTCTAAGTTATTTATAATTAAATATATTAAACAAATATATATTAAATATTATTTATCTTCAATACACAATAATAATATTTAGTTGGAGACTTGGAGTAGTAGTTACTAACCTTTATACCTTGTATTTTAAGGAAAAACAATATTCCAATCCTCGTTGCACTAATAGAGTTTGACAGTTCTCATTTGGTAAGGGATTCCAGATTTGAAGCTAAGTTAGGCCTTTCGATCATCTTGTCACTAAAAAAAATTCCTCTATCCATGAGATGATTCAAAGACCTTGAGGCCTTAGTTGACTTAGCCCAAATAAGAGGAATCCCTTACCATATCATTCCAGATATGTTGAACTATTATTTAAGTAGGTATTGCCTTAAAATGGTTGAAAACAGAACTGGACCAGCTAAAGTGTTGGGTGGTTGGTTCACTAATTAGACCAACCTATTTTAATAAAGGATGTTGTTAACCTAGGCCATAGGCCTTCTTTGATTACCTATTGACCTTGTTCAAACAAGTGACAATGACATTACCCAAAAAAAAAAAAAAAACCAAGTGACAATGACAATGCAACAATGCAAATAGTAAATCTTTACATTTCACGATTTGCATCAAGTCATGTCACATTACATGCCAGACATTAACAAGTGAGGATAGAAAGTGGTATATAAAAAGTGGGACGGAAGATCTCCACTCGTCGCAACTGCCCCTAACTTTTTCGTTTTTAAATTTTATATCCTCTAAGTTTTGAAAATCTTGAAAATACCCCCCTCAACTTCTTTTACCTTTCATTTACTCTCCTACCTCTCTCATTTTTCAATGAAAAATACTATATCTCCCAAAAGTGAATCCCAAATGATGGTCCATGATCTAACCGTTCTCTTTTTTAACAAATTCTTTATTGATAATAAATGAAGTCTTAGGATTTATTTGGAATTTTTTTTGGAAGAAACTTTTGGTATAGATAGCATTACTGTTTTTCAATTTCCCCTTCCTATAAAAGGCCTAACCCATTCCAAATTCCTAATTCCAAAGCAGTCAACTCAAATTTCTAATGTTTTGAATCGAAATATGGTTCAACAATACAATATATGCACAAAAACAGATCCAAAAAAATATCTAAAATGAATGCCAACCCTTCCTTCACAACAATGCTATATATCCCAAAAATCTATCCCAAATGAATCATGACCTTCATTTATTATCAAGAAAATATTTTGCTAAAAAAGGTAAGGGTTATATCAATAGCCACATCATTTGGGATACACTTTTGGGATAATTTTTTTTTTTGGGGACAACATTTTCCCTTCATTTATTATCAATAAAAGAATTTGCTAAAAAAGATAAGGTTGAATCATCTGACACATTATTTGAGATACACTTTTGGGACAAACTTTTTGAGAGGTATAGCCCTTTCCAATATGCTTTATCCAATACCATAGGATTAAAACCTTTTGCAATTTTTTTTTTTACCTCAAACTAACCCGATAAGTTTGTCCCGCATCGATTGGAAATGGGTGTGTGTTTCTTTATAAGGGTCCATCACTCCTTTGAAAGTCGCTTAAGCTTTTGAAGTGGGTGTTTGGAGTTCCTCTTGTCAAAAAATATTATGCATTTGTCCCACATCGGTTGGAAATGGGTGTGTGTGTTTCTTTATGAGGGTTCATCACTCCTTTAAAAGTGCCCTTGTCCAAAAAAAAAAAAAACTAACCCGATATTTAATTAGAGTTTGCCTCCCTAACCAAAATTCCTAACTTCGTCCCTGCATGCCAGTATTTTTAGTTGGAATTGAAAATACTTGTCCAATAGCCTTTTCTAAGGTTTTGTCCAATAGCCTTTTCTAAGGTTTACAAACAGTAACTTAAAAAATTTAATAAAAATACACCATCTAAAACAAAGTAAAATAATCACATTTCATGTTGTGCATAAGGCCCCATGCCATGTTACATACTAGTATTTTTAGTTGGAAAATACTCATCCAGTAGCCTTTTCTAGGGTTTATGGACAATCACTCCAAAAATTAAATAAAACATATCACCTAATTAACAAAGTAAAATCATCACACCATGGAAATTTGGGAGAAATCAAAGAGGCAGCCTATTGAGATATTTATTTTATATTATAGGTAAATCACATTAACCTTTTCTTAAGTTCTTTTATCTTATAAAATTAAAATAATAATTCGGTCCTTGAGGTTTGAAGCTCGCTTATTAGTTTCACTCACCTTTTCTTTATTACAATGTCATTACTCGCACGAGAAATGTTAATAGATCTTGTCAGCAAATACTTCATTATCGTTAAATCTCAACCATGAGGAGAGATCTAATGGCCGTGGAGTCTTTGTTGATTTTAATAAAATCAGCATTTGCTGACAGGATCGATCATATATATATCCATTAATTCTTTTAATTTTTTTAAAAATAAAATTAGAACATCAATTTTACAATAAATCAGGATTGAACCAAGAATTTAGCATATTCCTGGTCCATTTCTTCATCCTCCCTCACCAATTCTGGGGCCTTATTTATTCTTATTGAAGATGGATGAAAGGTCAACTATGGAAAATAAAAATAAAAAGTCCTCATTTCAACACCTTTTATCACTAATACCTATATTCATTAATTCGGAACTTCTTACCCTCATTAGGACCACCTCTACAACTTAGACCAAAATTACCAATTATTAATTCACCACCACCACATCAATGCATGGTCCCATCATCTCAACCACCGTCACCATCAAATTTATGGGAAGAGTTTGGCTGCGGATCATATATGATACGAATCTTTTTTTTTATTTGGTCTTTTGGCTAATGTAAATCAGGTGTTTTGAAAAACCGACCGTTGGATAGAATATTATTCCTATGTACTACAAGCATGCCAAAAATCACAGTGATCTGACGGTTGATTTATGAGATACAGACTGTGAAAAATTTTAACAGTTTGTATACTATTCAATCCAACGGTCGGTTTTTCAAAACATCTTATTTACATTGGTCAAAAGACCAAATAAAAAAAGATCCGCACCATGCATGATCCCCAGCCAAACCAAGCTCCAAATTTATCACTAAATTCACTTCTGCTGTCATTATTTAACTAGTAATAATTTAGTCCGTATATGCTAATATAAGATATGTCCACAAGAAAATATTATAGGATGCATATTTTAGAAAACTGACCGTTGGTTTAGATACTATACTCATTAATCGCTGTGCACGCCAAAAATTATGGTGATCCAATGTTAGAATTTCAAAATATAGTTATGAAAAACTGTGACCGTTTTCTTAGTGACATTTTTTGGAAACCGATAGTTTGATCGCTGTGATTTTTGGCGTACATTACATGTATAAGTATTGTATCTAATCCAACAGTCAGTTTTTCAAAATATGCATCACACAATAATCTATATATTTCATGTGGATATAAACTTATACAAGTATATGTGGACTAGATCATTACTCGTTATTTAACACCTAAATATATATATATATTGTCAATATCGTAAACTACATGTAAAGAGATACAAAGAAATAAAAGAAAGAAATGGGTTACGAGGCAACAGGAGTTACATTATGATTGGATTAAAGTGGTAGTTTGTGATTCTGATGTATGGTGCCATGGATTAATAGTTTAAAACCTATCAAGTATCAATTGATGAGTCCAGATCTTCTGGCCGAAGTTGCCTGTCCCGTTTCCTAGCAACTCAATAACACGGTGCCACGTGGTATAAATGTGATATGAATGGCGTCACCTACATACGATGTCAACTACTGTTAAGTTTATTAAAAGGAAAAAAATTACTTTCAGTCATCTGCTAGCTTCCCAACCAAACCTTCACCACTACAAAAACCCAAATTTTAGTTCTGAAGCATTTCCTCTATTCAGGCATAACAATGGTGAAACAATAGTGAAGAGATGATTTGGCACCATTCATTGAAACATAACAGAGTTCCGGCAACACCAGCAGCAAACTCATATTGATTCACCCCCTTATAACTCTTACACTGTGTTTGGATTGAGAGATTGGAGAGAAGAGAAGAGAATCTTATTAAGAGAAGAGAAAAGAAAGTTAAATATCTTTATTTCCACCTTGTTTGGATAGACAGGTACCCTATTTGGATGGCCTTCATAAGAGAAGAGAAGAGAAGAGAAGAGAGAGAAAATTTTAAGATGTAAATTCTAATATTACCCTTACTTACATAAAAAAGAAATAAACCCTAAAGAAGAAAAAGAAAGAGCAAAATAGTAAAAATACACCGCACTAACAGCCTTTCTCTTCTCCTCTCCTTTTCTCTCCGATTTGGAGAGAAAGAATTTTTGGCCATTTTTCCTCCCTCTTTCTTTCCCTCCTTTCCTTTCTCTCCAACTCTCTCAATCCAAACGAAGGAAATGGATCAAGTTTCTCTTCTCTTCTCTCCAATTCTCTCAATCCAAACAAGCTGTTAAGAAGCCCAGACAGCCACTTTTAATGAATATTTTTTAATTCACTCTCAAACCCAGACGAGATGCTACCCGTTTTTCTTCCATACATAAGCCAATGGCGGAACCACATGCAATGCAACGGGGCCATGCCCCCCCCCCAACTTTCTTCAATCCATGTATATTATATATATATATATATATATATACTAGTATTGACCCGCGCGATGCGCGGCCTGCGATGCGCGGCAACCACAAATACAATTATGAACAGTAAACTAATTAGCAAAGCAAAAAAATGAAAAGAAAATAATATATGTTTATTCTTTATCGAAGTACGGTACATAAAAATCAAATTCATTTTAGTGTAAAAACTTATGAAATTAATAAAGATTCATTAAATATTAACGTGAGGAAGGAATCCTATGAAATAAGGCGCAACTAATTCAACTCTTCTTCAATTGCTTGCCTGCAATATTTGCCATATATCTGTAAAAAAAGAAAATTACAATTTTTAGATAAGTCATACATAATAATGAGGTAAAATGAATTTATTTATATTTATTTCATTGTATATTAAGAATCAAATACCTTGTGATTTTCATGCACATTGACATGTACTTTTTTTTATGCTCATGTTTACGACGCCTATAGATTTGCATATTAGAGTGTCAATTTATCAAGCAATATGATAAATTAATAATAGATGTTATAAAATATTTTCAAAATGTTACCTTCTTGATGTATGAGTACTCTTTATTTCTTTTTTTCTTCAATACACACGTTTTTTTCTTCACGATATTTGTGACGTGAAAGTTTTAGAATAAATTATGTTATATTATTTCTAATAATTATATTTAAATATGATAGGGATCGCCTGCTTACCTGATGTTGATGGCATGGTATTTATGGTACTATTCGTGGTGGAATTTCCCACAATAGTATTTTGCCGTAATTGTTTGATGTGTAACTTTGACATTCTAACAGATCGAGCCTTTTTTTGTTCCATACGTTCAATGGAATAAATTCAATAAAAAAATTATAGATCAAATGCAATAAAATTTAATTATTTTATCTCATTACTAAGGTATTTCTAACTTCTTCTTTTTTTGTAATTGTACTTTTATAAATTTTACTAAATTTAAATAGTATCAGGTGTACTACTTGTTCTTACAATAGTATCAGGTATAATAGTACTTGTTTGATGTACCTAATTTATTTTTATATTTTTTTTACTCAAAAAAATGGTTCCTCTTAGCTTTTCTTTCTATATGGTATTTTAAATATCTTATCTTATTATAGAAAATTTTCTCCATTATAAATTTATTTCTTTGTGGAATGTATTTCTTTTAATTTCTTTTTTTACTTTGTTAATATAAAATACAATACCACTATAAATGTATTTTCTATGTGCCATTTTAATTTATTTTAAAATTTTCCAATAATGCAACTTACTTGATTTTCTCCCGTCTATTTAATAAGATATTTTCTCCCATCTCCTTGATATTTATAATCATTTTAATGGTTTTTACTTTTTAAATATAAAATACTATAGCACTGCCTAGGGTTTTCTGTGTGGAATTTTAATGTTCTCATTCATTTTACAATTTTCATTTGTATAGGGGATTAATATAATTAATTCTCTAAATGTAACAATATACATCATTAAATAGATTGTGAGAAGATCCCTTATGTACAAACAATTAAAATCACGTGCCATACATATAAAGAGTTTTATATTTACCAAAAGACATGAAAAAAATAATAAACGAAATTCAATAAAAATTAAATTTAAAAGCAATACAAAGAAAAATAAAAAACAAAACAAAATCATATGCCACAGATACAAAATAGAATCATAGCAAGAGCAGCAAAAAAATGATAAGCTAATTGAGATATGAAAAAATGATAAGCAAATTCAATACAATTAAAATTTTAAATTCCATACAAAAAAATCATATGCCATGCATATAAATGAGAGTTATACAAAGAGACATGAAAAAAATGATACATTAAATTCAATAAAAATTAACTTTTAAATACGTGAAAACTAAAAACTTATTGTTAGAGAACCTGTGCCAGCGACAGTAGGCGTTCAATCCGTGCCATTTGCCAAAACAATCAAAATACTGAGATCAAAAGAGTTTTACAAAGAAATATGATTAAATTTCTATATTTTAGACTTTTGGAGTATTTATAAAAACACAAGGGAATATAATCTAAGGGAATAAAAAAAATGCCAACCATGTTTTTGAAACAATTTGAAATGAGAGCATATAAAATACATAATAGATATTCTTTTATCAGTGTATGTATGTATGCAATATGCACATACTATATAAGGAATGGACAATAAATTACAATAAATTTACTAATATTGTTTTTAATATTAGTAAAAACAATATTGTTTTTAATAAATTACAATAGTTAATTTAATTATATTTTATTATTTTCTCTATTAAGTTAGTTGCTTCTCATAAACAAACTTCCGCAAAATTAGTCCTATTAATTTAATTATATTTTATTATTTTCTCTAACCATTGAACTTAAAAAAAAAAATTATGTATATACATACTAATTTGTTACTTCAAAGTTAATTTAAAAGAGACTATCAAAAAAAATTGTAAAAGTTAATTTTAATAGTTAACCATTAAAACCAATACCACCTTAATTTTAATAGCTCTCCTAAAACAAATCCCACTCCTGGCTGCATTGCCATTAAACCACAAAATCTTACTGGATTGTCTCACAAGAGGCATGGTATGGGATCAGTGACCATCTTGACACACTTAGGAACAAAACCATATCAATGGTTTTGTTTTAGGACATCAAAACAGTGCTTGAGATAGTCATGACTGTTATTTTGTGACTATTTTATCGGTAAAGCATTAAGCTTTGTGTGATTGAAACATGACAGAATCAAAAGGTGCAATCTAAATTTATATGTTACAAATTTCCATATTCAATTGTTGTTCCCATATCCTATTTAACAGTTCGTTTCTTTATTTAGAAAATATCAAAATGCTAGCAATTGTCTGAGTCTTAAATGGATTGGTAGTTGAATGATTTTGGGTAAGGCAATTCAAGTGAGTAGGATAAGGGCTGTTTTTGAGTTCAGCTGGGTTCATTTCTGGTTTGTTGATGAGGATATACACAAAATGTTCAGTTATATCATGTGCTGGATTGTCACCACATCACCTAACCATGATCTAGATCTTGACAACCCATATATCTTTCATAAAATTGGTCCCACAAATTAATTAAAGGAACAATTGTTCATGTGTGAACATAATGCATGTCTAGGGTTTTTGTTTGTTTCTTCAAGGTATATTTATAATTTTTTTAGGATAGCCCTGTTCCGAGATGCCTCACTCATGTTCAAAGCTAAGCAATGTTAATAATTTATTAATTGATTGCTAATTTACTATAAGTTAGGATTACACAAGATTGAGGAAATAATTATTTAATTGAACACATGCTTTAGTCTACATGAATTGTATGTATTCAAGGCAACCCAACTCATTCATTATTTTGCCACTTGGCATTTTTTTTTAAATTTTTTACTATTTTTATTTGAATGATATTAATTTTTTCTTAAAAGAATGAAGCCTAATAGATTTTTATTTTTTTTACATGCATGCACTTTTTGCTTAATACTTTTAAATATTATTATTTTTTCAAATTCTTTAGTTGATGCTTTATTGTAATATATAGATTTAGGTGGTATTGGGCGTAACTTTTGCGAGGCTCCAAATGGATTTCTTAGTCTTAAAATTAAGTTATTCTGGAAAAAAAAAAAGAGTACTTGGTGAACTTTTTAAAATGGTCTTTTATGAAATCGACCAAAAAAAAAAAAAAAAGTTTTAGGTCACATTAATTCAGAAAGACATCAAATAAAGAAATTATATACAATTTTAATTTCGGTTTCCTAGGCATTGCACGGGTTTAAAGATCACGTTTGGCTGTGAACTCCAAAAACAGTTTAAAATTTTTAGAGTTGAAAAAAATTCATAAAATAAAATAAAATAGAAAACATGTTTGACTTTCGGTTAATTTTATATTTTCAAAACTAAGAAAAAATAGAAAAGAACCTAAAAAACATATTTGGCTAATTTTAATAATTTGAAAACTGAAAATAGAAAACAAAAAAAACAAAAAAAATTCTGTTTTCGAAATTCACAGCATGGCAAAATGCATGGAGATAACTCTTCATTTACTGTATTAATTTTAGAAACTTTGATGGAAAGTGGGTCATTAATTATTAAATTTGTGGGTAATAATTAGGGCTTGTTTTACACATGAAATCGACATTTGAGCTTATATTTCAATTTTTATATTGATTCAACAAAATCGGAAAGTGGCTGAAAAATGAAGAACAATGAATATTATTGTACTACTGGCCTGGAGAGTTTATCACGATCCAATTAAATTGAAAAGTTGCCGAAAAATGAAGTACAAACATTTTTAACGTTTTGGATTCTACTTCCAATATAGATAGATTAGTGTACATAACCAAGAAATCTCACACGGTTGAAAAATTTACCCTAAACCTTCAGCTCAAATTCTCGATAATTTTAGAGAGGGCTGAGAATGCTCCAAAGACTGCTGATATGGCCCCTACTGTAATAATCAAAATACAAAGCGATCCCTGCAAGAAGAAAAACAGAAAAACAAATATGTCAGTTTCATAAAGTGTAGTGGAGCTAGAACTGTTAATATGTCAAAATAATTCTTCTCACTACGTGCTCGTTTGGATGAAAGTTAGCACATGGAGAGGGATGACAGAGTGGAGTCGGACGTCAAGATGGTGGACTCGGACGTCGGTGATGGTGAATGCCAGAAAGAGAGAGTGAGAGTTCTTATCTTATTTTATGAGGAGGTTATCTGCCTCAATTCTTATCTTAATATAATTCTTATCTTAATATAATTAAAACCAATTGAGAGAGAGAGAGAGAGATGGTTAACTTAATTTAAATTTGCATGCATTATCTCCTATATTGAAATCTTAATTTAAATTTGCATGCATTATCTCCTATGTTGAAATTAATTATTAATTCTTAAATAATTAGAGATCAAATCAAATTAACCAATTAGAAGGAAGAAAATAGAGTGAATTAAGGGGAGAAGAGAATGGATATGAGATTATGATAAAATCAAATCAAATTAACCAATTAGAAAGAAGAAAATAGAGTGAATTAAGGGGAGAAGAGAATGGAGGAGGGAAGAGCAGGGAGAGCGCCACGTAGGATGGACTATATATATATATTAATATTATATTATAGTTAAAAAATTCCAAAAATACACTAAATGGCCCCCCAATATTAAAAGACCAAAGCCTATAAGGTTTTGGCCCCCCCAAGATTTCATCCTGGTTCCGCCACTGACATAAGCCCTTTCCATCCCCATCTAAAATCCCCAACTAAAAAAGATAACCCAAAAGAAATCACAATGCCACAAACCTAAGCCCAAAATAAGGAAGAAAAATTCAATAGCAGCGAAAAAATCTTGTTAAAACATACCTAGTCAAAATGTTGGAGGTGATTCTTTCCTTCCTCGAGGTGAAGAAAATAGTGGGGGAAGCTGAACAGAGGTTCAAATGGTGTTCAAAGTATTTACAGAAAAAAGAAAAAAGAAAAAGAAGAAGATGAGTTTGAAGAGGAAGAAGAAAGTCAAAAGTCGGTTACGCTTCTGTGGAAGCTCGAGTAGTGTTTTCCATTTTTCAGAGGAAACTGGTTGAGTTTTAGAAATAAAAGAGGATCAGCACTTTTCAAAGTCATTTTAGCGCTTTTTTAATTAATTTTAACGGAAGTTAACACAGTAAGTAAGGGACATAACTCATGCCATATGGCACAATAGTATTGGAGGGCCAGAGAGTGGGACAGCTAGTTTGGGCCAGAAGAGCTGGACTCTCAATTGACGCTATCGGTGCGCTCTCTCTCTCTGTATAAAATATAAAATAAAAATTAAAAGAAAGAACAGCCAGACAAACCAAAATACACAAAAACCTTATCTATTTTCCCAAATTGAGCCAAATTCCTCTATTAACAATCATCTACTCTGTAATTCACAATGTAATGACTCTTCTCTATATCATATCTAAAACTTCCCCAACTGTAAATCACAAATGTCAATTCCAATTCGAACTCCAACATGGGTGTCCAAACGAAGACTCTTCGAACAGAAACTATCAGAGCTCCACAAGTGCACGAACCTCAATCACTTGAAGCAAGTCCATGCCCAAATCTTGAAGGAAAATCTCCAACAAGACCCCTTTGTAGCACCCAAACTCATATCAGCTTTCGCTTTGTGTCGCCAAATGGCTTTAGCTGTCAATGTTTTCAATCAAATTCAAGAACCCAATGTTCTTTTGTACAATACTTTGATTAGAGCTCACATTCAGAACTCTCAGCACTCTCAAGCTTTTGGCGTTTTCTTCGAAATGCAGAGTAGTGGTGTGTGGCCTGATAATTTTACCTACTCGTTTCTTTTAAAGGCGTGTTTGGGCCAATCTTCGTTTCAAATAGTTCAAATGATACATACCCATGTGGAGAAATTGGGATTTTTTTCGGATATATTTGTGCCCAATTCACTTATTGATTGTTACTGTAAGTGCGGTTCGGCCGGCGTTAATGCGGCGAGGAAGTTGTTTATGGAGATGGCGGAGCGAGATGTCGTGTCTTGGAATTCGATGATTGGTGGGTTGTTGAAGGCGGGCGAGTTGGAGGAAGCTCGCCAGTTGTTTGATGAAATGCCCGAGAGAGATACTGTGAGTTGGAATACGATATTGGATGGGTATGTTAAGACTGGAGAAATGAATGCGGCGTTTGAATTGTTTGAGAAGATGCCGGAGAGGAATGTTGTGTCTTGGTCCACGATGGTTTCAGGTTATAGCAAGAGTGGTGATATGGATATGGCTAGATTGTTGTTTGATAGGATGCCTGTCAAAAACCTGGTTCCATGGACTATAATTATATCTGGGTATGCTGAAAAGGGGCTTGCGAAAGAGGCGACTAGCTTGTATGATGAAATGGAGGAAGCTGGGTTGAAGCCTGATGATGGGACTTTTATTAGTATCTTAGCTGCTTGTGCAGAGGCTGGTCTGCTTGGATTGGGTAAGAGAGTTCATGCTTCAATTGAGAGGACTAGATTTAAGTGTAGTACTCTAGTGTCAAATGCATTGGTTGATATGTATGCAAAGTGTGGTAGCGTGGACACGGCGATAAGGGTCTTTAATGGGATGGCAAAGAGAGATGTTGTCTCTTGGAATGCCATGCTCCAAGGGCTAGCCATGCATGGACACAGCGAGAAAGCACTTCAGCTTTTCTTTAGAATGAAACAAGAAGGGTTTGAGCCTGATAAAGTCACCTTCATTGGTGTCTTGTGTGCTTGTACGCATGCAGGTTTTGTTGATGATGGCCTTCATTACTTCCGCACAATGGAGAGAGATTATGGAATTGTTCCCCAAGTTGAGCATTATGGTTGCATGATTGATCTCTTGGGTCGTGGGGGGCGTCTTGAGGAAGCTTTTAAGCTTGTTCGTAGCATGCCAATGGAACCAAATGCCATTATTTGGGGTACCCTCTTGGGGGCATGCCGAATGCATAATGCTGTGGGGCTTGCTGAGGAGGTGCTTGATTGCCTGGTTAAATTGGAACCTTCAGATCCTGGAAACTTTTCCATGTTGTCAAATATTTATGCTGCTGCAGGAGATTGGGACAATGTTGCTAATGTACGGCTGCGTATGAAGAGCACTGGCATCCAAAAACCGTCGGGGGCTAGTTCAATTGAGGTGGATGATGAGGTTCACGAATTTACAGTATTCGATAGGTCAAACCCTAAATCGGATAGGATATATCATATGATTGACAGATTGGGTCAACACCTTAAGCAAGTTGGGTACGTACCAAAGGCATACTACTAGAAGTCGATGCACATAATGATTTGGGTAGAAACAACTCTATTCTCTGTTTGGATCTCGGAAAGAGTAAGGAAAAGAAAATGAAAATGCTGAAACTTGAACTAAAATGGATTCCTCTATAAGACATTTTTAAGCATTTCCTTTCCATTCCCATACTCTTTCCGTGATCCAAACACAGGCTGGATGACCTGTGCATTTGGGTGAAATCTGTGATGGAAATCATTTTATAGTCCTCGGAGATCATTTCCAGTCTGCTAGCTTTGTTTAGGCACAAACTGACTATACCTGCTGAGGAAAAGAAGAGGTTGGTATGGTTTGTTGTTTACATATGTATACTCGATCTAGCTTCTTTTCATTTTTGAACAATTAGATCAGATTATAAAACTTGTAACTATTATTGCAAGATCATCTTCTTTAATGTCATTTGGGTGTTTCTTGTAATCATGGAGTTGATAGATTTTGCTACCTTTAACTCTCTGTTTGATTTCTTGGAAGGAACAGCCAACAGGTAAGAAAAATGCATAATACACTTTAAAAAGGAAGCCATTTTTTTTTAGCATTTTTCCTTCCTTTTCAATAATTGTTTTGAGAACCCTAGTGTGAGTTGAAGGCTTTATAAATATAGTACAAAGGGTTTAAAATATGAGAGAGAAGATGAAAGCCAAAATGCCTAAGCTAAATTTCCAACAGTAACATGGTATTGCTCCGATAATGTAAGTTTTCAACTTAAAAGCCTAAGCATGTTGGTGGAGGGTCCAAGACAGGTATATAAAGCTTTAGCAAGTCTTTTACTTAGGCCATGTGGGATCTAGTGGATTCTATTTTCCTACACTTCTCTTCATGATGTAGTAAGCCTTTTATACGACTCTTTACATGAAAAATCAATGCCTTGATTCCATGAAATGGCCAAACTTGTTCTGGTTTTCTTAATAATATGTCTTAACCCTAGTGTGAGTTAAAGGCTGTATAAATATAAATATAGTACAAAGGATGTAGAATATGTAAATTCAAAAATACCCCGATATACTTCAATGTATATACAATAATACCGATCTCTCTCAATAAAAATGAATGGCTTAGTTCAAATGGATAATGTTAAACCACAAAATACATTGAAAATAATGGGTGGACTGCTAATTTAGCTGTCCAAATGATTGTCTCTTCCATAAAAAATTGATATTCATGTGTGACATGAAGTTAGAGAGAGAATCATTCCGGCTATGGAAAAATGATAGTAGGTCTAGCAAAGTAAACACATTTTTCCTTCCCTTGAGAAAAATGTTTATAGCAGTTATTTATGTCTCTCTTCAAAGTTTCGGAGAATTGTAGAAGTCAACATTTTCCTTTCCCTAAAGACATGTTTCAGACATTGCAATTTATTTTTTGTTAGAACATAACTGAACTTCATTCAAAAGTTTCCTATGTTAGTACATTAATTTTTATAAGGGTCACATTCCCCTTATACCCTATTTTGACACTTATGTTTACATCTTGTTTTCGAAACACTGCTTCTGATAAATATTTTGATGAACTGACGGTTGGATTCAATACATTCCTTATGCATTTCATGTATACCAAATTAAAATCATAGTGATCCAATGGTTAAATTTTAAGAAATATCACTATAAAACACTGTAATGTTTGTAATTAATAAAAAAATATAATAGTTTTTCACAATGATATTTTTCAAAAACTACCCGTTGCATCTAATCTAACGATCAGTTTTTCAAAATATTTGACCTACAGTGATATTTTGAAAACGAGGTGTAAACATAGGTGTCAAAATAGGGCGTAAAGGGAGCGTGACCCTTTTTATAGTAGATAGTATGAAATTAAAATCTTACCAAACAATGGAATTAGAAAAGTGGCTAAAATTCGAAGGCAATTTTTCTTTTGCCTTTTAAAATATCAGATAAATAATCCGGTGTAAGAATCCTATGCTCTACTTTATAGGATAAAACCCTTTTCTCCTGTAAAACCCATTTCCCTTTCCAACTAATCCACTTTCAAGGAGTTGACACAATGGG
>JAESVK010000695.1:347814-395970 GCA_017140935.1 Hamamelis virginiana | reverse complement strand
AACTAGCTAGAGAAAGAAATAACTGGTTAGGAACATGACACATCGTCGAAAAAGGGATAAAATTTACATCCAGTTCCCAAAAAGTAGACATGAAGAATGGTAAACGCTCTCTTTCAATGCCACGTGTAAAGTCGATCATTATCCATTGGCTCATCCATTTATAAGCTAGAACACAAACTTCCAACTTGGATGGGATGGGATCGAAAACATCTTGTGGTCTACATTCAACCTCAATCCCTATTTTCATATATAGAGAGAGAGAGAGAGAGAGAGAGAGGGAGTATATACACCCACCTTCTCATCCTTGAGCATATCCATCTGCAAGAAAGTAGTGGAGAGAGAAAGGAACCAAACAACCATGGAAGCTTGTTTTGTCACATCAAATTCCTTCACCAAAACCATAGATTTTGTCCCTTCAATCAAACCTAGAATTCTTACTTACCCCAAGAGAAAGCCCATTCAATTTCATTCTAAAAAGTTTGGCATTCCATTTTCTTTAACATGTAAGTGCTTCAATTCTCTCATATATTATTGTTATTGCACAGTTATTTCATTATTAGATATCAATTGATTACTCAAAGTCGGGTTTTGAATCCAAATCTGTAATAATATATATATATATATATATATATATATATATATATATATATATGATATCATGGATCCTTTATCATGTAGTTAATGGTTATTTTTTCGGAATATCTGTGCAAAAGGGAGGCATGAATTGGGAATTATAATCTTGATGTAAGTTTGGTTTAGTTTTTGCTTGGGATCCTTTAGTTATTTATTTATATTTTAAATATTAAATTAAAAATACAATATACAATTCTTTTATTGCAATAATGCCATGCCCAAGAGGGATCCAAACCCGAATCTTGATATGATACCCGGAAACTTTATAACCAAAGCTTAGAAGAATTTGATTCCTTTGTGCCCTATAATGAGTAGATTAATTTGTTTATCCAATGATATTTTTTATAATTATTTGCCATGCTACTTTTACTATCAACAATTCTATATCACCCCATACTTTAACCCGAAATTAAAAACCACCATGACGTGTCGTGGTTTGAGTGGTGTATGAAAAATAATAAAGTAATTTAAGAGGAGAGAGACCTTATCACTCAAAGTATGATACATCACTGTGATTTTTAATTTCGGATTAAAATTTCTAGTGCTATAGTATTTTTAAACTATTGCATTGAAAGGAGTCATAACTAAGTATGTATAATTGTTGAGATTTTAATTACATGTATGTATAGCTTCTAAATTTTCTCTCTACTCTTGCCATTCATAGGTTGCCATCTAGGGTCAGAATCATCCGAAGATGACAGCAAATCAGCCATCAATGCGGATTGGCGATCATTTAGAGCAAGATTAGTTGCAGGACAACATGCATTTAGGCCAGAAGAGGCTTCTTCATTAGTTGATCTTGATAGAGTATTGGATAATCCTTCCCAAATCACAATTGGAGACAAATGGGTCCACACCATCCACGAGCCCGAAAAGGGTTGCTTACTCATCGCGACCGAAAAGCTCGACGGGGTTCACATTTTCGAACGGACGGTCATTCTGCTCTTATCAACCGGTCCAGTGGGTCCAACAGGCATAATACTCAATCGACCGTCCCTTATGTCGATCAAGGAAGCGAGATCGATGGTGATAGATACGGCAGGGACGTTTTTGGACCCGCCGTTGTTTTTTGGTGGGCCACTAGATGAAGGGTTTTTTCTAGTGAGCCCTAAAGGAGGTGATGATGGTGGATTAGGGAAGAGTGGGGTGTTTGAAGAAGTGATGAAGGGTTTGCATTATGGGACTAAAGAGAGTGTGGGGTGTGCTGCTGAGATGGTGAAGAGGAATGTAGTTAGAGTTGGGGACTTTAGGTTTTTTGATGGGTATTGTGGGTGGGAAAAAGAACAATTGAAGGGTGAAATAAGGGCTGGTTATTGGACTGTAGCAGCTTGTAGCCCAAGTGTAATTGGGCTGGCTAGTGTGGGAAGTGTTGGGTTATGGGAGGAGATTCTTGGGCTTATGGGCCCTAAAAAGGTTTGGTGACTCTTGACTGTTTAGGGCACAATGATGGGTTGTTATTTCTAATTTTGTAAATAGTGAATGGGAAAAGGGCTGGTGGTTTGTAGCACATGCTTATCAATTTCTAAAATCAAGTACGAGCGAGTCTGGATCCTTTGTATGAGTTTTTCTGTGTTCAGGTACATAAGATTACGACACATTATTTAAAGTGAGAGATAAACAATATATTTGAAAGATCATCTTACTGCCCAAACAAATTCAAGCATATAAAAATTCAATTATCTGGACTTCAAATTAAAGGAAAAGTATTCTTAATTTTTAATATCTGTTTGGAAATGGAGAAAAAAAAAACAAAGAGGATATGGTTGGAATTTGATTTGATTTGAATTTTTTTTATAAAGTTGGATGGGCTATCACATCAGATCTTACCAAATCCAATTAGAAGCCTAATATCAACGAAAAGAATAAGATCTGTTAAAATGTTTGGATATGTTCCTATCAAGTTGAGAGATGACACTTCCACCAACCAAGCCTTCACTTGATCCAAGTTATTGCCAACCATAAAAATAGCTAGAAGTCATTATTGCAGGCCTAGCCATTAATGTTCATAAACATATATGTGTATGTAATTATCTTTTATCTGATATAAACTTACCCTTGTCTGATGTATTTCTATATGCTCAAATATAAAATCTCCCTCTTAATATTGAAGATATATATGCCACCAGATCGCTATATAAAATATAACGATAACCTCAATAAAACTTTGAGTATCTTTTTCATATTAAATGATTCTATAGCACCACATCATATATAGTGTAAGATTGTAAGCACAATAATAATATGGTAACTAACGTGACAAATCAGTACACAGTCCATACATATTGAAATTGATGTGGCAAATTAGCAATACATGAGTTACTGTGCATAATTTAGCATAGAGAGATAGTCAAAGTTTTTATCATTGTAGCAACAGAACGACCCTCTCTCTCTCTCTCTCTCTCTCTATATATATATATATATATATATAGTCCCGATCTTATCAGTTATACCTCATTTTAACTAAATCAGCTAAGAACACAAGCTCTTGGATTCTCATTCGCTTAATGCATGATTCATTTCAAAATTCCAATCTAATGGCTCAAGGTTATTAACTGATTTTTGTTAAAATGAGGTATCCCTCGTAAGAACATTTTTCATATATATATATAATTTGGTGGTAATGATAAATAAATGAAAGGACCCCATCCAATAAAAATCTATATCAAATCATAGCAAACCACAATTAAACCTTGAGCCCACAAGATTTAGATTGAAAGCTAGGGCCAATTTGAGGTTGAAAATGTAGAAGTTTTATGTTTGGTAATCATGTAGCTTACACTTTTTTCTACCCTTTCTCCCAAATTTTCTCTTGGTTCATTCTTTCTATCATTCCCCTTATAATTTGAAAATTGATACTTGATGGTCTTTTTTAAAGTAGCTTTGCTCATAAATTTGAATCTTACCTAAATTTGCAGGCTCCCATGTTAAAGTGGTTTTTCAATATATATATATATATATATTGTCAAAAACCATGGACGGCAAACAATGGCCAAAAAAATTGACTCACAGTAACTTTTTATGTCTAAGCTTAAATTTTAAGGCAATGAGAAAAGAGGAAAGGAGGGAGAATTGAAAAAAAAAAAAAAGTTACATATCTTTCCCTATGCTCATTATTGAATGAAATTTGGGATTTTTGTATAATTTTTATAACAACAATTCTATATCACTCGACACTTTAACCCGAAATTAAAAATCACCCTGATTTTTCGTGGTGTAAAAAAAAAGAAAGCAATTTAAAAGACGAGACCTTACCACTCAAAGCAAGACATATCAGAGTGGTTTTTAATTTTGGGTTAATTTTGGGTTAAAGTATCTGGTGCTATAGTATTTTTATTTTTATAATGTTCTTTTTTTTTTCTTGGGAATAAAAAAAAAAAGAAAAAAAATTGCTGTCAATTAAAAAATGCTAAGGATATGTGCATGTGTGTGGGAATGCACACGTGTCTAATAATTGAATACATGTCTGTCTTAAAAAAAAAAATGAAACTCACAAAAAATGAAGACTGATCATGTAATATGCAATTGAAAAATGGAAATGACATGATATTTATTCTCTTATGACACAGACATGTGGGCTGTTAGATATTTTCTTAATATGTGCCCTAGGAGCCATTTCCCTTGATAAGCTTGGATGATCACTTGCAAGTAAATAGAAATATTTATATCCATGTTATTATGTACACTGTTGAGAG
Organism: Hamamelis virginiana; assembly: GCA_017140935.1. Taxonomy (NCBI): domain Eukaryota; kingdom Viridiplantae; phylum Streptophyta; class Magnoliopsida; order Saxifragales; family Hamamelidaceae; genus Hamamelis; species Hamamelis virginiana. The sequence continues at coordinate 391,645 of JAESVK010000695.1, read as the reverse complement.
GACAAACTTAGCTGTCCAACTACTATTCATTTCAGCATAATTGACACTGATAATTTCCAGATTTTGCACTTAAATAATACCATCCAGATGATAATTTCAATGGTCAAGTCATCATTGCACTTGGTGGATAAGGATTCTTTATGACTAAGAGGGCTTTCCCTTCAAATTCAAACCTCCTAAATTCATTTACTTTTTGTACAAGCTTTAATCCTGTTTCTTTAGGCATTATAAATTTTCATAACAAAATCACCATTATTTTTTCTTAATGGTTTGAGATATCACTTCAATCCTATTCTCTCTTAAATCTTTATAAAATTTGGAGAGATGGGTTGGCTGAGAAATATTGATGGTAAACCATGGAAGTCAGTGGCAGAACCAGGATGAAATCTTGGAGGGGCCAAAGCCTTATAGGCTTTAGACTTTGAATATTGGGGGGCCATCTAGTGTATTTTTGGAATTTTTTAACTATATATATATATATAATACATGAATTTGAGAAAATTGGGAGGGCCATGGCTCCCCTTCCATTACACACAGTTCCGCCACTGATGGAAGTTACCGTTACAATTGCTTCTAGGACTCTTATTATCGATCACGACACCAAAATTGGCTTTCTGATGACCCGCTGGACAAAATTTTTATAATAATCTTTTAACAAATGTTTCATTAAATTGGTACATATAACTTTATAATATATTTTGGTTTTATACCCTTAGTTGGTTTAGTTATTTAGTGTTGTGTGTTATGTATACTAAATGAGTTCTTACCTGTACCAAAATGATTTTTTTTTTTTTTAAAAAGCTCTTAGCAATAGATTCTAATAGTTTCATTATTGCATGCTACAAAACGCGCTTAGATGCCATAATCACAATTTTTACAAGACATTATTAATAACAGAAAAATGCTAAAGATACTGAATAAGTTTATCCATACATCTCAATGACTTAAATGGCATTGATAAATTAAAAACTGTAGATGTCTTATTGACTTAACATATAGAAGAATTACGAATTTCATAAAAGCTAATGGATGAATCCAGTAAACTATAGTCTCATCAATAACTAAAAAAGAAAAAAAAAAAGAAAAAAAAATCCAATAAATTTATTTGGTGTACCTAATGTTATACTCTTAGACTTTCTATTCCATAAACTTCACTGGTGTGGGTGTGTGGAGGCAACCTTGTAATCTCATGCCCCTTATGTCTTGGTCAACCTTAAATAAGTGGAAAAAGGCTTATCAGGGGGGTTTTGTATGTAAGGGTTTGTTTGAGAATTTTAAAAACTGGATATGGCTAGTTCTGATATCTTTCTCCTATATGGTTTATATGTAAACTAACTTACAATTAGTTTGAAAAAAACTATATTTGTGCTTTATTTTCTTGACATGATTGAAGTTATTTACAAAAGAAAGACACTTACCAAACAATATTGAATAAAAATAAGAAAGACTTATCCTTAATTTGCCAGATTTTTAAGTTTGCCAAACAGTCCCTAATACACAAACTAAATTTGGCCCCAAAACTATGTGAAACAAACACATAAATGTGGTGCCCCATGAGTCTAGAGCTCTGTTTGGAAAAGTGAAATCTTCCAAACAAACACTACCTTAATTAAATCCATTAATCAAATAAGATATATTTTCTTAATGAAGATCATACATATTAAAACTAACCTTTGCCATAAAGGGGTATTGAGGAATAAAGGTCCAACCAAACACAGACAAACATGCAAAAGCAACAAGTAATCCAACAATCCCCTTCTTGCAATTTGTCTAAAATTAAAATAAAATCTCTAACCCTCCACCCCCATCCCCAACCCCAACCCCACTCGCAATTGCAACGCGTGGAATACTTTCTTCCATATCATGAATTCATATCTATTGTCGAGTACTACTTTTTGCTTTGACAGTCCAGTGGAAAATGCCTTTCATGCACTGCATAAGCGCGTGAGTTTAAGCAAAAATCCCCATCAATCTCTACTGTAAGAGCTCAGCTACTTTTGGAAACTGCTGAGTTGTACCAAGTGTCTACTACATTTCCTTAAAGACTTTCACAAAACTTAAATTGTGTGTACCCAAAAAGCATGGAAGATGGAGAGAATCTAGAAAAAAAAATAAAAATAAAAATTCCCATATCTTTCACTGCCTCAAAAACCCAGAACAATAAATATATCAATATATATTGTATAATAATAAATGGGAAAGATATGATTGAACCAAAGCGAGAGGACTGTAGGTGAAGGAAAGTATATAGAATTAATGAGAGACCACTTGTTGACAAAGTTGGAGTCATTGTTCTTGTGAAGTCATTTGTTTGTGTAGAGATCTCTTATCTAGGATGTGGGATATCTCTATCTTCTCTTCAGATACTGGCCCAGCAGATCAGCTATAGAATTTCATTATATATATATATAAATATATATAAATATAGATATAGATATAGATATATTTGTTTTTCTGATGATGATGATCTAAGCTTCTTCAATGGAAGTACAGAGACACCCACTCTGTTTTTTGGCCTCTTTTGGGCAATCTTTTCCCCCTTCTGGTTTATGGGTTTTTTGGGGTTGTTTAGATTTTTGTGGGTGTAATATGTGTTGTAACTGCGGGCTGGAGAGTGTGAATTTTCATGGAGGTAATTGGGTTTCTGGGGTTTTGTGAGTTCCTGGAGATTTTGATTAATCCATGGTGGAGTTTTGGAAGAAAAGGAGCAGTGGAGGATACGGGTACTTATGAGGTAATTTATTTTTATTTATTCTATAATTGATGTTAATATTTCATTATTTCTGGGTTTCAGTGTTTGGAATTTGATGGCTTTAGTGCTGGATCACATGGTTGTCTCTCTTTCTCTCTCTCTCTCTCAATTATGGTTTTGTTTAGGTCCAGTGATTGTTACTGTTTGATCTGGGTAAATTACTAGTATCAATTTCTGATACAAATGAAGAAAAAGGGACAAACCAGAAGACAAAGGAAGATCAAAAAGGAAAAACCCTCTTATTTGCTCTATTCTGTGATTTATTGTCACATTTATGTAGTTTCCTATTTCAAATTATGGTGATGATTCATTGCATTTCTGCTCTGATTGCTGTTTTACCCTGTTGATGATCTTGTTTTAATTGTGCTGTTTAAGACCCTAGTTCTTTCAAGTAATGCTCATCAACCATGATTGAACATGATTTTCATTTTGTCACTTTCATGAAGCATCCAAATTGGGTTTATGAGTCTTTGTTCAAATGCATTCTAGCAACCCAAAGAGCCATCTAAATTTTGGCATTCACTGGCTGACAGAGTGGACATGGGCACATGGCATGATCGCAAGGTTGCATAAACACGTAGCAATAGTTTTGGATTTAGTTTTGGATTGTTTTTTGGTAGTCTGGAAGCATATTCTTCAAACTTTGCAATTGAAATATCCAACTTGTATAGTTTTTGTGATCATCATGTTCTCTCTCTTCTTCTTCTTCTTCATTTTTTTGGGGGCGGCGGCGGCAGGGAGGACTATTATAAGCATCTTTATTCCCATTTTGATGATATATTTGCTGATTTGAAATTTATTTTCGTTTAAGTTTTTGAAGGCATTCCTTATTTGCATTTAAATGTCGGTTTGATGAGATCAAAATCTATCAATTTTCTTACTCTCTTAACTTCTCACTCAATTATTTTTCTGCATTTCTAAATTAAAGTAGTGCCATTTCTTGAGTTAATTGCAGGAATGGGAACTGAAGTAGAGCCTAAGATGTACATGCCAGGATATTATACCATAAGGGATCTAGATGACAATGCTGGAAATGGTAGCTGGACTGTACATCATGAAAGCAGAAACTTGAAAAATGGGCAGTATTATGATATATTCTTGACAAGGCCAGCTCTAGATGGATATTTGGGGCATGATAAGGAACAACTGAGGCAGACTATTTTGAAGCATGAATCCATATTTAAGCATCAGGTATGCAGTGTTTCAACTTTACTGCGCGATGGTGTTTAATTTGTGATGCTTTTATTTTATTGAGTTTCAGAAATTAAGCTAGGATAATTACCACCTTTTGTTTCAAAACAATAATTCTAGGTTCCTTTTATATCTTGTCAGTTTATAGTTATATAGTCAATTCAAACTGGACTTTGCTTTCTTGAGTACCCAATTTAGTTCGTTAACTCTTGAACTTGTTTGAATGTGTTTTGGTCATCCAGCTCCATGAACTCCACCGTGTTTATAAAAGACAGAGGGACTTGATGAATGAAATTAAATGCAGAGAACTACGCGAACATCCAATACCAGGAGGAGCATCACTATCAAGTCTCTTTTCGTCTCGTGTTTCATCTGAAGATGCCAAAAATATGTGGCATATCCCCAACTTTCCCTCAGTGGATTCCACTTATGTTAGACCATCTATGTCCGGTACTGACAGCATCCAATCTTCTCTTAGTCTCATAAAAGGGAAGATAATGCAGTCTGGTAGTGTCCCCCACCAAAATGGAGTACCTTCAAAGGACTGCAATTCTTTTGAGTCCAGATGCAAGAAGCTTCAGAGAAGATTGTTTGGACTTGACCTTCCAGCTGATAAATACTTCGAAAATGAAGAGGAACGGCTAGAAGAAAGAGTTTCCGGAGTGTTAGGGGTGGAAGGTTACCCTCCTAACATGAATTATGAGGTTGCTGCACGTAAGAGAGATGTAAGTTTGTCTCTTAGCAGTGCTATGAACTCTGGTTGTAATAGTAATGCTTCCCCATCAAGTTTGTATTTAAAAAACCATGGTTTGGCTGACTTAAATGAACCTATCCAAGTTGAGGAAGCATCCCCTTCAGCTTCTTGTGATATTTTAGGCCATATCGCTGGCTCCGAAGAGAAGATACAAAGGCAGGATTCATTCGTAAATTCAAATTCAATCTTCCAATGTTTGGGTAAGGAATCCTCACAAAATCCCCAAAAAGGAAGGGATGGAGAAGGTTGCATTAACAATCTGCACATAGAGAATGAAAGGAGCCCGAAAGGGTGGTTAACTTGTAACTCCAAAGCTGGTAAGGGTTTGTTAGCATTGTTGCTTTGAATTTGTTGTGTTAGCTCTTATTTCATCAGAATCATTTATTGAAGTTCCTATTTTATTGTTTGAATAATTTGGTTGTCTTTTGCAAGTTGTCCAGTCTTTTCCTTTTATTCCTTGGCTTTACTCCTTTTTTTCATCTGAACTGCTGATAGAAAAGGATTAATTAGTTCTTTATCTCTTTACAAATCCAAATTAGGATTTTTTTTTATTTTTTTATTTTTACTAATCTGTTTTCCTTTTATATATATATATATAGAGAGAGAGAGAGAGAGAGTAATGATCTAGTCAGCTAGTGCTAACTTAGATCTAAGTCAGCTAAGCATTTATGGGCATCGGATCATCTCATTACTTAAAAAAGCCTCCATTCATGAGATGATCCAACGGCCATAAGTCTTAGCTGACTTAGATCTAAGTCTGCATTAGGTGATTAGATCATTTTGCTATATATATATATATTAATTAGGATTTATTTTCTTTAGATTGGGTTTTGTATTACCTTATTCTTCAGTCTTCCTTTTTTTTTTTTTTTTTTTAATTATTATTATTATTATTATTATTATATGATTATCTTCTTAGATTTATATTCACGCATGTATGTAATGTTTTGAGTCTTTTTGTTGGAGAATGCTACAAGTGTATAAAGAAATTTCTATGTTCTCTGAGGCATCGTCTGTTTCAAAGGTGTGAATGCTGATTAATGTGATGGATAAGTGTGTCCATCTAACATCTTGGCTCCACAGTAAACAAGATGATTTTAAAATGACAGCCAAAAGTTTTGTTTGTAGGAAATTTTTTCTAAGTTACGCCATACTCTTGGTTGATATGAATTCTTTCTTGAAAACTTGGGTTCCAATTTTCATCTAGTTTGAACAGAAGCACTCGTGTCACTTGTGGTTGTTCTTTTTAGAATCGTTGCATTAGTCCTTTTCTTTTTCTCTTTTTTAAGGAGGTGAATTTATTGCAACAAACAGAGCCTTACTTGTGAAATAACGAAATTAAACAAAAAATGAAATGAAAATTAGTAAGTTAGTGTAGAAAAATCTTCACTTTATAATGGTTTGATTTGGCTATGACTTCTCTTTTCAGAGCAAAGTCAAGGAAGCAAGGATTCATTCCATGGAGGTTTTCGTCGAGAAGATTCACCTACGCCATTTAAGTCATCACAAGTTGAGTCTAGGAAAGACCATGAGCCTTTGACATTGCTTCCATCAGATCCGGAAAAGACAGAGCCACGGACGAAAAGGACAATTTTTGGTGTGGAATTCTCTGAAAGAAGTCATGATCTGTCTGTTGTGGCTTCCCATGCGCCTGGTCTGCAACCGCTTGTTCCTCAATCTTTTCAGGCATCCTCTCTTTCATGTTGGAGTAAGCTTCCAAATAACTTGAGCCATAATCTGGTATCTGTTCAAGAACATCCTTGCACTAACGACTCTTCTCCATTGAATAAGAGTTCTAAAACATTGATTCAAAGCCCCGAGTCAGTTGGAGAAAGGTTGCATGTTAATAGCAATTCAAGATGCATTCCAAGATTAAGTGTTGAAGTATCATACCAAAATGGCCTTTGCCTTGGTTCGCAGATGGAGTCCAAGAAATTGCAGGATCGCTGCCCCTCAAGCGGGTCTAATTACCTGATTAGCATCACTGACAATAATCCAACTTCTGAACAATTTGACCAATATGGTCCTCTGAAATACCGTAAGGTTTCAGGCTGCATGGATGTGAAATCTGCAAAGGATATGAAACTTGATGTAGTACCTCCCGACCAGGTCCAGAACCAGTTGATTTCTCAACAAAATCCTGTGTCTTCAAATGGGCAAAGGAAGCATGAGAAGCCACAGGGAGATTTGCCTTGGCTTATAAAGCCTCTTTGTGACAGCAAATCTTCCAAAGGAAAGGAAGGTTCTTATAAGATGAAATTTGATTCCTCACAAAACTGTTCTCAGTTGTTTGCCAACAAAACTGAAATGGGAAAGGGCTCCTCTCAAGGTTTTATTCTGGATTCTATTTCGGCACCATGTGCACATGATGCTGAGCAGAAGAAGATTGAAGTAGGCGACAGCCCGAGTATTAGAAAGATTCTTGGGGTTCCCATATTTGACAAGCCTTGTAGTTCCAAGGATCTATCCTATTTGAGCTGCTCCTCCAACCCAAGTTGTGTCACTTCTTCAATTGATAATGATACTGGGAAACTTGGGTTAGTTAATACTGATTTGGTTTGTGATCCTCTTTCACTCAAATCTGTAGAGAAACTCAAATTGGAGGGACTAGTTGTAGAGAAGGGACTGGTTAATTGCAGTGCTGATTTTAGACATCAAATTGATTTGAATTTGTGTCTATTTGAAGAAGAGGTTCCAGCAAGACCGTCTTCTCCAACTGCCATCGTAAAGATTGCAGCTGAGATAAATTTGGAGTCTCCAATAGTTCTAGAAATTGAAAAAGGTTCTCCCGGATGTGAATCTCTAGAAATCCAATTTAAGAAACCATCTGAATCATTGCGAGAGAAATCTGGGGAGCATTATGAAAGACTCATCAGGGTTGCAGCTGAGGCTATAGTCGCCATCTCATCATCTTGTGCTCATGATCTTTTAGATGATGCCACTTGTTGCCCGTCAGAAGCTCCACAGAGTGGCTCCCTCCTTTGGTTTGCAGACGTCATTTCTTCTTACAAGTGTGATCTCGAGAATGAGGTTGGAGCATTTTCGACAGGCAAGGATGGTGCCTGTCATGAAGAGTTCATTTCCAATGAGATCGATTACTTTGAGTTCATGACATTAAAGTTGACTGAGACCAAGCTAGAAGAGTACTATTGTGAGCCTCAGGCTTTGGAAAACCAGAAAGATGAAGACACATTGCCCAGACGGCCTCGTAGAGGTCAAGCTAGGAGAGGAAGGCAGAGGAAGGACTTTCAAAGAGATATACTGCCTGGTCTTGCTTCTCTGTCGAGGTATGAGGTGACTGAAGATCTTCAAACATTTGAAGGAATGATTAGAGCTTGTGGTGGCACTTGGGAATCAAGTTTGACAAAGAGGAACAATGCCAAGAACGGCTCAGGGAGGGGGAGGAGGCGGTCAGGGGGTTCTGCTCCCACTCCAACTGTAACTGCAGTTTGCCCGCCCCCAGTACAGCAAGCTAACTGTAGAGAACTGGGACTCGAGGAGAGAAGCCTAACAGGATGGGGAAAGAGGACAAGGCGTCCTCCGCGGCAGAGATGTCCACTTGGTAACCCCCCTCTTCTCTTAAAATAAATAGAGAGAAAGAGGCCTTGATTTATGATTTGGGAAATTTTCTTTCCTGGGGAGAAGTTTATTTTGGCTTAGCCGCTAGCGTTTTCCAAGACATGGAGATTCGCCGGTTCTTTCCATTTTTCCTTATCCTGGGTAGTGAAAAACTTTGTGTGATTCATCGATGATAAATAATGTTGGCATTGTTCCTTACAGAGATAAACAGCATTTGTTCAGTTGAGAGTGTAATATAAATGATTGGGTTGGTTTGATCTTTTGGGGTACCCTTGTATAATTGTCCACATTATTTTTGGTTTCCATTTTCATTTTCCAATGCCTTTTAACTCGCACAACCGAACTTTCCTTTGTTATAATTCTCCAGCTTTTAAGCCATTATGCATGCTTGATTCATTTAGAAATTTCACCTCTCTCCAGCTTTCATCTAATACAATAATACCCAGAAGCTGGCAAGGTCTCCAGGCAATGCTTTCAAAGCCCTTGATCGCTGGGGATGGGTCCTATTTCTTCCCGTGCAGAGTACGGAATTTTTGATGGATAATAGAACCTTTCCTTTTTTTTTTATTTTTTATGTTTTGTTATGTTTTTTGAAGATGTAGAGTGTAGACAATGATCTTCTTGGCTGCAACCTTTCCAACAATTCTTAGCCCACATAGCTTCCAAGCGCCCCATTGAAGCCAAGTGCCTCCTTTTAGAGATGCAAACAAATCCAATATGCCATAGCTACAGTATTTACAGAATAGAACTTTGGGGAATATAATGAAATTCAGAAAGAAGTTGAACTATAAGTTAAATGTTGGACAAAGTTGGGTAATGGAATTCGCATAAAATCACTTAACAGCATTGAATATTGGGAAAAAATGATAAAAGAAATTATTACATTAACTAGCATTAATGTATTGTCTCTCTCACAAGAAGGTGGGACTTACATAATTTCATGCTGTCAGTTTTATACTGCCCGACAATTAAAATATAGCAGAACTCATTCAAAAATGAATAGATAACCATTGTTGTAGGGATTGAAACTTAAGCGCTGTAGATAAATATGAAAATCTAATCCGCTGAAAATGAGTTTTATTTATCACTATTTAATAAATTTATTTATTTTTCAAATTAATTGTCTCGAAAAGGGCAAAAAAAGAAGAGAATAAACTTAGTTTTATCTAGAGTTCAATAAATCTCTCTATATATATCGAACTTTTTACTAATTTTCTAGAAACGAAAATCACGTACAATAAGTCAATAATGGTTTTCATATGTGCGGCCAAAGATTCAAGCTGAATAAACAAGGAGCGGAACATATAAACACTAGTATATGTAGTTGCAGAGTTCACCGTAATCCAAGAATGCTTGTGTTTCCTCGTGTCAAATCCAGAAGAAACTTCGTTATCAATTTCGTAAAAATATGAATGTGATCTCATATGGGGTTCGTTCATTAATCCACGAAAACAACAAAATAGTGTGTTTGAAAGCTCAATTTCAGTGTTTCTGTAATTCAAGTAGAGAAGGTTCTCACTCTCATGCTTTATATATATCGGAGAATTTTGTCTCTTGGCTAGAAAATTGTTCAGATGTTCTTTCTTTGAGAAAGCTACATGCTCGCATTTTCACTTACGGGCTCGGAAACAGCATACTTTTAGGCTCTAAGCTTCTGAATTGTTATGCTAAGTTTGGGTTATTAGCTGAATCGAGATGGGTTTGTGAAAGGATTATTAATAATAAACTCACGCTTTGGAATTCAATCCTTGTTGGGTATTTCAGAAGTGGGTTTTTTGATGAAGTTCTAAGGCAATATTCGAGTTTAAGGCAACGGAAGATTGGTGTGAATAGTTCATGTATTACATTTGGTTTGAAGAGTTGTATTGAGTTGGGTTGTTTTGAATTTGGAAGAGGAATTCATGTGGATACTTTTAAGTTTGGATTGAGTGCGGATCCGTTTGTGGGTTCCTCGCTCATTGGGTTGTATTTTGAATGTGGGGATGTTGGGGATGCATATATGGTGTTTGATGAAATAATTGAGAAAGATGTTGTTGTTTATACATCGATGATTACTGGGTATGCTCAGGTTGGTGGTCATTGTGCTTATGAGTCTTTCAGGGTTGCTTGTCTTATGCAGAAGGAAGGACTAGATCCAAATCGGGTGACTTTAGTGAGCTTACTCCAGGCAGTAGCACAGTTAGAAGCACTAGAAGAGGGTCGGTTGGTCCATGGCTATGCTATTAGAAGAGGAATTGGTTGTCTAGATGAGGTTTTTGAAACAAGTCTAATGGACATGTATATCAAATGTGGGGCCCCAAAAATGGCAGCCTGTATCTTTGGTAAGATGAACACAAGAACAGTTGCATCTTGGAATGCCTTGATTGCTGGTCATCTTCAAATTGGACAGCCCCAGGAAGCTTTGGACCTTTTCTGTCTTATGGTGCGAGATGGCATCGTGCCTGATTTGATCACTTTAGCAAATGGGATTTTGACTTGTGCTGATTTGAAGTATTTGCGTGAAGGCAAGAGTATCCATGGTTACATAATTCAAACCGGAGTTCAGCTTGATCTAGTTGCTACAACTGCACTTATCGATATATACTCTGAATGCAATGACTTATTCCAGGCAAGGGAACTGTTTGATAGAATGGAGAAAAGGGATGTTATTTCATTTAATGTCATGATGGCAGGTTTTCTCCAAAATGGGTTTGCTTTTGAGACCATAAAAATGTATCGTAGAATGGTTGGAGCAGGTATTAGACCGAACACTGGTACCATCCTGAGTATACTTTCTGCAGTATCTGATCTGAAAGACATTAGACGAGGAAGGTGGGTCCATGGATATGTATTGAGACATGGGTTCGACTTGAACACTGAAATTGCTAATCAAATCATCTATATGTATGCAAAATGTGGCTCTATAGACTATGCGAGCCAAGTATTAAGCAGGATAAAATATAGGGACTTGGTGTCATGGACATCAATGATGATGGGTTATGTATATCATGGGCATGCTGATGAAGCCATAGCCTTGTTCCGGTTGATGCAAAGAGAAAAATTAGCCCCTGATGCAGTCACTCTAATAAGTTTGCTTCAGGCATTTGCCCAGCTCGGATGTCTAAGCCTAGCAATGGAAGTTCACTGTCACATATATCGGGTTCTTATGGAGAGAGAGAGATCCATTATCAATTCTCTAGTTACTACTTATGCAAAGTGTGGAAAGTTAACCATGGCTAGAAATCTGTTTGAGCTCACGATTGGAAGATGTTTGACATCATGGAACACAATAATAGCTGCATATGGGATGCATGGAAACTGCACAGAGTCACTCAAATTGTTTGATCAAATGAAAAATGAAAAGGTTGCACCAGATGAGGTAACCTTCACATCATTACTCTCTTCTTGCAGTCATTCAGGCTTGGTAGAAGAGGGTCTGCATATTTTCAAATCCATGATGGAAGATTATTCTATAGTTCCACACGAAGAGCATTATAGTTGTATGGTAGATTTGTTAAGCCGAGCAGGACGGCTTGAAGAAGCATATGACCTTGTAAAATGCCTGCCGCCAAGAAAAAGTGTTCCTGCACTTAGTGCTTTGCTTGCTGCTTGTAGAGTTCATAGAAATACTGAGATGGGGGAGATTATAGGAAGGCAGCTCCTAGATTTAGTACCTGAGAACTCAAGCGCTTATGCTTTGGTGTCAAATTTATATGCAGAAAGTGGAAAATGGGATGAAGTTGCCCAAATCAGAGCTTTAGCAAAGAAGAGAGGTTTAAAATGGACTCCTGGGTATAGCCTGATAGAGTTAGATAACTGGGTCTGTGCAATGTGAATCTCCATATGCTGTCAACTATAGTTTTATTCTTTATCTTTTACACATGAGGCAAGCATTCTTGATTTGGTTTTGCTTGAATCCCAGTTGGATATGTAAAGTTGATTAGATGACAATCACTGTACAAAAGAGTGGCTGGTTATCACTCACAATTCTTTACTGCTTGTCAACAAGTTTCAACAAATAATAACCATGACAGCATTTTACATCGATAAACAAGGCAAGTGGCTCAATGATCTCCATGGCTAAGTCTTTGACCCAGACTTATATAAATTTGTAGCTATTCTTTGGTGTTTGGGGATTTATAGGTTTCCCAAACTAGCGCTTGGTTTTTACACATTCAATTCCAAATATGTTATGAAGGTGAATGAAACTCCACTTCTAACCAATGTGGTAAATGGAAAGAAGGCACAAAAAAAACACACACACGGCGAACTCACATACATATTCTTTAATATGCATTTCATATTAGGGAATTCAACATGAAATCATACTCATAAAAGATGGCAAATTCAAATATGCAAATAAGTTCCAAGAACATCAAAACCAACATAGATGCAGACCAAGCCACTAGCTCAAACAACAGCATAAACAACTGTAACAAGAGGTAACACAGCATAAAAACAAGAAGCTAGTGATGAACAGAACTTATCATTTTACTATGGGACAGTGCTCTCTGTGGATAAACAACTGTCATAGCAATGATACAAAGACCACCATTCAGGCGGGAAGAGCAGTCTTTGAAATGATATCAAAAGATATTCCATTCTCTTGGAGTCGTTCTTGGAGATCTGCAGGGCCAAATACAATCCCAGGGGGGAAAGCACCTCCCTTCGGTAGATTGTCACGTTGGCTGAGTAGAATAAGAGCACATTGAAGTAGAATTATTGGGGTGGTCAAGTAACCAATCTCAGGTCCCATTACTCTTATTATTTCCATGTCGGGTTTCATGTTTCCCTGTGAGACACGATTGCATGCGGTCGCTAAAACCTTGTCCAACAAACCACATTTTGAAGGTAGCACTTCTCACCTCATCGTCAGTAGGACCTGTCTTCCTGAACCACCCAAGGCTGAAAACTGAGGGAAATTTCAAGAGCAGCCACCTCCCAAAAGAGGTTCTACCAAAGAGCTCAATGAACACCCCAACTATGATGAATCGGAAAATGCCCAACAAAGATTTAGATCCTATCTTCACCTTAAAATGACGGCTTCAACATTGACCAAAAGGTCTCCCTCTTTTGAATCTGTTCAGCACTCTCGTTAACACCAGGCAGACCATGGGGGTTTTGAGTCAGAGTTGAAAGTGTTCTTTGGACGACAAGAGAATCTTCTGAAGGAAGCTTCACAGCCCAAAGGCCAATCTTCTCCTGGTATTCAATCACTGCTACTTTAGGAGGAGCAGGACCAGGAATCTGCAACCAAATGGGTTAATAATAATACACATAGCTTACAGCCTATTTATCAAGAGCAAAGGAAGATATAATAAGATAAGAACGGATATTTGGCTAAAAGTCCTATTTTAAAATTATCTATTGGTTAAAGTCCACCTATACCTTTTTTTCTTCCTAAAGTCCTATTGAAAAAACCTTTATTGCCTAAAGTCCTTTTTTATCAAAAATATATATATTTTTAGACAAAATTGCCCCTTCTACCTCACGTTCATCTTCTCTTCATTCTTTTTCTCTCTCCTCTTCACAGCAACATGATCGGCAACTCATACAGAAGAGACAATTCGGATGGATCACTGCCGGTGTTGCTCCCTCTCTAGCCACCGGTGCTGCTGCCTTTCTCGCCGGCAGTGTTGCCACATATCAGATTGAAGAAATTCTCTCACTCAGATTGAAGAAATTCTCTCCACCATGGCTTCTCCATCGTTGCCACTGAAATCAAATCGCAGAAATTCCAAATGGATTTGTAAACTCTACAAAATTGATGAAGAAGAAAAGTTTCGAAACTTCATCACTGCCGCTGAAATTACATCGCAGAAATTCTTTCACCGGCCATGGCTTCTCCCGCAAGGAAGAGTAATAAGAAGAAGAAGTAGTAGCAGAACTGCAGTGGATTTCTCCTCTGTACTATGTCATCCTTCCTTGGCCACCTCATTCTCCATTGAAGCGGACCCCACGACACCTTCAAGAACTTCGACAGTTGATCTTTGATCCATGATTCGAGTCGTTGTTGCAGAGACTCCATCGTCCATGCAAAGGTCAAGCACAAACCATAACCCTAACCCTAACCCCAAATCAGATCAATGAGAGGGAAGGATCGGGCAAATGCCGGAAAAGCATATGCCAAGGAATTATGTAGTGAATTAAAAATGACGGTGATGTGTACAAGAAAAGTCCAATGTCAAAACCTTTTTTTTTTATTTAAATTTTTGATGTAATGAACTGTGATTAATCCAACGTAGGAATTCGAGTTTCCAGCGTAGTGAACTCTGGGGTCTAACGTAGGAATTCAGGGTTCCGGCATAGTGAACTTGAATGTCCGAGATAGTGTATTCTAGGTTGGGGTTGAAGGTTGTTTGGGAAAGGAAGGACATTTTTCTCCAATTCATACCAAAAGGACTTTTGGCATGAAAGATTTTTTGAGAGAGTTTTTGGCATGAAAATCTTATAAAGGAGGACCTTTAGCCAAATTCCCCTGAGAAGAACTACTTGGGCTGATTCGAAAGTTCCTCTATTATTCTTTGACACGTTTGAAAAATAACTAAAAAGATCAAGAAAATATTAAAATATGATAAGAACATGTTAATCCTCATGGTGTTGTGGACATGTTTGATACCAGGTTCACTTGAAGTTCCCTCGGACAATCATTTTGATCAGTCCGATCGAACAAATCTAGAGATTGTTATATTACTATCAGCATTGTTCACTGCAAAAGAACCAAAAACTGAGGCAAAGCAGATGGTTTCAATTTCTTCAAATGGAATTCCTCAACAAGCCCAAGAACACAATAGCTACTCTCTAGCTAAACAATTTATCGAAACAAGTCACAAAGAAAGGGAAATACCAACAGCATGAACATGTTGTTAGAGCCCAATACAATATGAGAAATGAAACCTTTTTCTTACCACAGGCCTGGCTCTTCTGGGACTTGATCTGCTCAACTCCGGCAACTCCTCCACATTAGCCCCCCCCAAAACTTCCCCCAAAACTGCCGACTCTAACGTCCCAGAATTAAAAACAATCCTCCCGACTCCAAACTTAGGTACGCCTCGACCCAATATGGCACCGCTGGAGTCACCCACGGCCTTGAATTGAACATCAACCCCAATTCAGCAGGAACCGAATCAAACCCACATGCCGAAACCACCAAAGAACCCTTCTCCACCGCCCTTTCACTGTACATTGCCTCCATCCTCCGCATAAACTCAGGTTCACCGCATATATCCAAGTAATCACATCCCAATTCAACACACGCGGCAACAACAGGCTCTCCATAGAGGCAGAAGGGCCCAACACAGTTGACGATGAGCTTGGTTTGGGTGCAGAGGTGGAGGAGGGATGGTGGGTCTACGATATCGGCAATGAGGATAGGAATGGGAGATGGTGGGTGAGGGTGGGTGGCCCATGTTTGCGTTTGGGTGATTTTGGCAGGGTTTCGGCCGGCAAGGGCAAGGGTTTTGAGAGGAGAAGAAGGGATGTTGAGGAACTTAAGAGCTTCTTTGACAACGTGCTTGCCTGTGAAACCAGAGGCACCTACTGATGGTGTCAAAAAGAGGTAAAAGTGGAGTTCAATCAAATCGGTATGCTTGACTGGGTTAAGCTCCAATCATTTACACTGCTGTGGTGTTTTTTCTATTAAGCTCCGACGAATAAGTTAGCTCCGAAAGCAAATATAGAGAAATGTGTAATAAATTGGGAGGTTGTTATTTACCCCTGCAGCGAATGAAGTCTCTAGGGAGATCATGGAGATGATCACCTGAGGTATACGTTCCAGCTTTTGAGAGGATATAAAGATCTAGTCGGAGGAGCAATTAAGACTATTTAAGATCAATAAATGGTCATTAATGCCTGACAACATATATTCCTTAAATATCCGAAAGGATGTCGGATTCATTAAATGCACAGCCTAATAACACAGCTGGTATAGAACTGTCTTTATGAGGCGGTTAATGCAGATTGGGCTTCTCACACAGCTCGATCACTTTTCGTCTGATCGGTCTACGTCCAAAGATCAACAAATCGGGTTGTGAGATTCATGAAACTAACAGATCGGGTAACTTCTGATCCACGTGTCAATCATCAGAGGGTTTGACGATTTTTACCCTCTTCACCTAAGATTATCAGATCGTACTTTTGTTCCATATTTGAAGAGTGGTGAAGCTTAAAGTGTAAGAGTTCGGGGTTGAGAAAGTTAGAAATATGGCTTAAGAACTAAAAACTTGCGCTAGATATATGGATGTGTGCCATTTTTTAAGAGAAGGAAGGTGCAACAGGAGCTACGTACAAACACTATAAAAAACACCAATCAAGTTTGTTATCAAAAGCTTGGTTGGAGGGATGAGTAGTGTGGTCCACTTAGTGTTGCCCTTTTCATTTCACTTTGGTTGGTCACCTATGGGGTCCTCATCTTTGCCAATCATTGATACATATCAAGGGCAGGACCCTACAGATGTTGATACGTATTAGAGTAGCAAACGAGTTGAGTCAAGCCGAGCTCCAGGTTGTTCGAATTTTTAAAATTCTCAATGTTTGGGCTTGGCTTATGAGAAGCTTGTCAAGCTCGAGCTCATTTAAGTTTTAACAAACAAATACCAACTTCAATGCACACCTCTTGAAATTCAGCTTTATGTACATGGCTCCTTACCATTAGGCTAACTGTTTGATCATGTAAATAAATTGTGATAAATAATATTTATCCTTATTTCATTCATATTTTTGTATAATAATTAAATATATATAAAATAATATTTTAAAACACCAACCGTTGATTAGATAAACTTCATATGAATGTCGTGCTCGTAAAAAATTATAGCGATCCAATAGTTATATTTTGAAAATTGACTAGAAAATTATTAGTGATATTTTCAAGAAAAAAAACAGATAATTTTTCTTATTGTCATTTTAAAAAAAGAACTTTCGATTACTGTGATTTTTTGATAGCATGACATTGATAAGAAGTTTGTCCAATACAACATTGGTATTTTGGAAATATGTTGTAGAATTAGCCCTAAACATGTAACCTAAGTCATTCAATTACAAGGTGTATATAGTACGAAGTACTGTGATTTTTGGCAAGCATGATATTCATAAGAAGTTTGTTTTTCTTCTTATCTTTTTTCACTTTTTTTTTCTATTATTTATATTATTATTTTGGATAATTATCAGTTCAATTTTTTTCATAACAACTACCATAATAGATTAAGTCTATGTTTGGATCCTTAAAAAAATGCTTTAAAATGGAATATATTTTCAATTAAATTTTGTTATTTTGATCTTAAATGTAATTATTATTTTTTAATTAATAAGAATATTTGAATTATGTAGGTGGTAGGGAGTCTATGACAAGGTGCACTTGATATGAAGTTGTATAAAATTACTTGATAATAGCCAACAGCCATTGGATTAGATAAACTTCTTATAAATGTCATGCTCGCAAAAAATCACAGCAATCTAACGGTCAAATTTTGAAATAAAGACCAGAAAATTGATAATATTTTGAAGAAAAAAAATTGTTTCACATTGGCATTTAGAAAAAATCGACCGTTGGATTATTGTGATTTTTGGTAAACATTATATTCATAAGAAGTTTAAACAATCCAACGGTGAGTTTTTAGAAACATGCTGTACAATTAGCCCTACACAAGAAACCTGAGACACTCAATTACAAGTTGCACCTAGTACGAAGTTGCGGATTAGATAAACTTTTTATGAATGTCATACTCACAAAAAATCATATCGATCCAACAGTTGGTTTTTGAATAATGACTATGGAATATTTGCGATATTTTGAAGAACTAAACTGACAATTATTCACATTGGCATTTTTAAAAAACCGACCGGTGGATAATTGTGGTTTTTTGCAATCACGATATTTATAAGATATTTCTTGAATCCAATGGTGGGTCTTTTATTTTAATAAATCTCAATTACTATGAAACCGATTTGCATTAGCTTTGTTTAAAATCATTATTGGAAAGTTATGAATCCACTTGTTTATTTATAATTATGTTCAAATCATTTCTTCACATATTAAAATTTTCCAATTTAAGGTAATTGAACTTGGGCCAACTATTTTATCTCCTCTCAAGCTGTTTAAAAATAATTATTACTCATCTCTTGGATCAAGTGGATGTAAAATAAAAATTATTTTAAACTTAATTTATTTTTTATATTAAAAAATGTAAAAAAGTTTGTAATATAAAATATTATTTTTACTTTTACATATTTTTTTATACATGGGAGTTTAAGATAAAAATAATGATAGAACAAGCCTGTTCATGTGCCTATTGCTTGTTCATGAACATATTCACAAGCATGTTCATGATCAAGCCTTGTTTACGAACATGTTTGCAAGTGTGTTCACGAGCCTTGATCGTGAACATAAATAAGTCAAGTTCAAGACTAATTGGGCTTGGCTTGTTTATTAAACGAGCCTAAGTTTGAGGCTTAGCTTGGATTTGACTTGTTTACTAAATAAACGAATTTGAACCGAGCCTTTATTGAATGTGTTGGCGAGTTATTTATGAGCTACTCGGCTCAATTGCAGCCGTAATGCATTGAATATTTGGTACATCAAAAGAAGAGGTAAAGAACGCAAGAGGAAATGGAGAGCTTAATTCCACCATAATCTTGACAGAGTTTCGCCCGGATGGGTGGATTGACGGCGACGATGATGAAGATGAGAGGATGGATGGGTTGACGAGGACAATGATGAAGATTTGCTCCATACATCCGCCGTCAATACTCCATTAAAATTAGATCTAGTGGATTGATGGCGACGATGAAAAAAGCTACCCCGTATTAAATAGCGTGGATTGACGGCAATAATAATGAAGATTGCCAATTTTTAAAGGACTTCCGATGCAGGGGAGAGAAAGTGAGCACATATGAATGGGACTCGAGGATACAAAATAGAACTTTATCCATTACATTTTTTTAAAATTAGACTTATGACATTAAATCTCTTCTAAATGCAGTTTAGGCAAGATTGAAATCTCTTCTAGGTGGAGTTTAGGCAAGATGGATCGTAAAATAGGACTTTTTGGCTAATTATCCCGTTGGCTTACTTGGCAATATATATATATATATATATATATATATTAATAGGACCTTGACCTGTGTTTTTTTAGAGATATATAAATTTGTATAATCAATTAAAAAAAATACAAATATCCTTAATTTAAAATAAAATCTAGTTTGAAAAATGGCATGGAGAGACTCGGAAATTGCAATTACCCAAATCCAGCCTATTTTCACGGCGAAAAGTTTTGGGGTGTTTAAATAATTGGGTTGAATTATATGTGTTCACACAAAAAATCGCTATTTTTTGTAATTTGTCTACGTGGCTATTTTTGGGGGAAAATATGTGGGTAATTAGTGATTAATTGGGAGCCAATAGGTGGTAGCCACATAATTTCTAGTAAAATTACTATGGCTAATTAATTACTTATGGTAATTTGATGATGTGGCAATTAGCCATCCAATGGGGAGATGACATGTGGCTAATTAATTGTTATTCCTAGATGTATCTGGAAAGAGTTTCATTATGGCTGAAATGCTACATGAGTAGCCAATAATTATCAAGTATGTGGTAGTGGAGAAGTTGAATTCAAGTACGAAGCTTCTGGTGGCAAGAGAAGAGGAATTAAAAGAGACACATGGCAACAATTAGCTAAATTGAAGGAGTTGTGGCAACTACATGTAATAGATTTGGGCATAAATCAAGGAACATGGTGGCACACGTTGCAATATTTAAGAATGTGAAGCAGCCATTACCGAGAAGAATGTGCCATGACAGTAGCAGTTAAGGCCATGTTTGCAGCACACCCGGCCACGTTCATGAAGTGGAGAAGTTGAGGATGACATTTATCTGGACAGAGTTCTATAAAAGAGATGAATGCAGTAGAAGTACGGAGACAACAACGACATCCTCCCAATAGAGCGCAATGCTGCCAAATTAGTTTCATAAGCTTTCAGTTTCTTTTTTGTTAATGTTATTTTCAATTCTCAATTTCCAGTTTTTCTACAATCATTCAAGCATTTTATTTATTTCAATTTCAAGTCAAGCATCCATTTCTATTTCGGTTGTAAGAGTTTACATTCCTGCACATTTCAATTCCAGCAGCAGTATTTCAGTTCAAGTCAAGCAATTTCATTTTCAAGTAATGTCTAATTTCAATTCAAGCCCGTCTACCTTCAATTCAAGCACAGTAAGCTTTCTTTTAAAGGCAATTTCAATTTATGTTCAAACATGAAGCCAATTTCCTTTTCAATTGTCAATTTCTGTTATTTCCAACTAGTCAGCAAGGTCTTCAAACATTCCATCCGAGAACCCATTTAAGGTCTACTATCACCTTAAGCAATCGCCTGACCTCGACCACATAGTGACTGACTTGGCATCAAGGCCTTCAAACCTTGATTTCGGCCAAGAGGTGATGAGGGTCGTGTTCTGGCAATCTCGATTGGACTTTAGGAAATCCTGGCATGCCCGCACATCCCGTACCGTGTGTTATAGGTTTTTTTAGACGTGAACAATATGACACATGAGAAATTGGTTGGGAAATTGGCAAAGATGTAGACACGACATATGAGGAAAATAGAGATTATCTTCATGCATGCATGGCACTTTGGTGGCATGAGGTGTCCAAAGTAGGATCAACCACGGCATTAGAGGTAGTAGCTAGTGTTGATCATTTTTTTGCTTTTAGAAAAATCAAATGGAATCGTATCGATAGGGTTTGAACTCAATGTTGGGTTCGAATCGAATCAAAACGATGCAGGTTCGAGTACCTCAATTAAGAGGACTTTTTAGAGAACAAGCCAAGTACTAATATGTCCCAACAATAATAAGTAAACCCAAACATAAAAATAAAATAAAATAGAATGGAGAAGGAGGAGGAGAAGAATGTAGAGTGAAGTAAATAATAAAAAGAATTTTATTAATCACTCACCCTTTAAAATAACCACTCAAAGTTATAGCTCGAACTACCCTCGAGCAGGGACGTAGCCAGGATTTTACATGAGTGGGGGCCGGTGTATCAACTAAAATTTTTTCGTGAAAATCCAAAATAGTATCCATATAGTATTAACAAAACATCAACAACTGAAAATATACAAAATATTCAATCAAAAGAAAAAATACAAAATAATCCCACTTAATTTATTACAATGCATTTTTCAAAGAAAATAAAAGGCGGCACGTTTTCACATTACTGAAATCATCTATAATTGAATCCGTACTAAACGACTGAGTAATTTCCCTTTCAATGTACAAAAGCATGGAGTCTGTTAAAAAATCGTCTTCCATTTTGTTGCGAAGCCTAGTTTTGACGATATTCATAGCTGAAAATGCCCGCTCTGTAGTTGCAGTAGAAACTAGAAGAGTAAGTACAAGAATAACCACTCTAAAAACAAGTTGGTAGGCTATTGATTTTCTTGTCCTCACCAGCCATTGACACAATTCAGAAATGCTTGACAAACTTTCGAACTCTAGATGCCGAACTACATTATGCTCAAAATGACAAAGTTCTGTTTCCAAAACCTCTTTTTCATGCTCCATGAAGTCTTGCGGATAAAACTTAGTTACCAACAAACAAATATCATTGATTCTAAAAGATTGACGTGCTTGATAAGGATCTAGAGCTGAACTAAAGCACAAGTAACTCTACTGCATTCTCCTTAAACCGATGATTTAATTCTTGTAATTGAGAATCTATTGCAGCACAAAAAATATCCACTCGATAATGATGCTCAATTGTAAAGTCATCTTGCTAATGGCGAGCTAGACCTCGTCTATCAACATAACGAGCAGTCATATCCGGCACATCTATGGATCTTAACTCACAAAATGATATCACATTGGTAAGTAAGTCATCCCATTTATCATCTCTGAATGTTTGGATAAGTTCTTTAGTAGATGAAACAAGACGCATTGCAGTTAAAATATCTTGAGTCTGGCACTGCAAAACTTGACAAAGTTTATCACTGAGCTCCATAGTTTTTTTCATAAGATGCAAGATAAAGACAAATTCAAATGAAGTTAAGGTCTCATAAGCTGTGTCTGCTTGTACCTGCCATGAAGAAGTAGATCCTTCCTTAATGATTTTGGGCAAAACTTCACATGTTGGACTAAAGATCATTATCAAGCTAGAAATCGATCTAAAGTGAGAACTCCAACGAGTATCTCCAGCTAGTTGCAAAGTGTACCTTCTGATTAAGTCCCCTTCCAGTCTCCAGCTCATCAATATCAATCAAATATGCAAATTCAGCGTCTTGAGCAAGTTTCAATTGCTCATTACGCTTACATGAAGCACCAACAATATTGATAATGAAAGCCAACCGATCAAAAAATTTACCAATAGGAATAACTGCTTTTGATGCTGCTACTAATGCCAATTGTAAACAATGTGCAAAACAATGGATGTAATAAGCATATGGACAATCATGTGAAATCAAAGCTTGTAATCCATTCGACTCACCTCGCATATTACTTGCACCGTCGTATCCTTGCCCCAGAAAATTTTGAATATCTAGATTATAACGAGATAACCAAGAATATATCTCTTTTTTTAGGGTTAATGCCACAGTGTCAGAAACATGAACAACCCCAAAAAAGCGTTCTCGCACAAAGCCATCCTTGTCAACAAATCTTAAAACTACAGCCATTTGTTCTCTCACTGACTCATCACGGGCTTCATCAATAATTTTGTAAAACTTTGCATCACCAATTTCTTCACGAATTGCATTCATCACTTTCATTGAAAAAACATGTAGAATTTCTTTTTGGATTTGTGGTGATGTGTAAGTCGCATTTTTTGGAGCTTTTGCTATCACTTCAGCAACCTTTTTATCATATGAAGCCGCCACATCCAATATTTCAAGAAAGTTTCCACGATTGACTGAAGTAGAGCTTTCATCCCGACCTCTAAAAGCAATACCTTGCAATGCAAGCACTCGAACAACATCAATTGAGACCTTCAACTGTAGCCGATTATTTGCAATTTCAGTATGACATTGTTTGTTCAATGCCTTGTCTATATGCTGAGGTTGGTTCATCAAATCATCCATTTTTTGCTCGGCAACTCTATGAGATGAATTAAAATCCTTCCCTACATGAGACAAAAAAGCACATCTTGTTCCATTTCTAACTTTCTTCCAACTTCTAAATCCATCAACCGTGAATGCATTTTGTCCAGGATTCCCAGATGGCTTATGAAATAGAAAATATGGGAGACAAAATGCTGCATCTTTCACTTGAGAATATTCAAGCCATTTTGGAAAGAGATTGTACCAAGAGTCTTGAAAGCTACGATGATGCTTTTCTGGTCCAGATTTTTTGTATGCAGACACTTTGGGTTGGAAAACACCATAGTTATGGTAAGCTCATCGGATTTCATCACGTTGATTAACATGATAATCCCATATTTGTTGACGCAATTCAGGATCCCGCTCCAACAAACTAGTATCATTTTTTTGAAATTTTGGATGAGGATTTTCTTGAATTGGGATATCAACATTTTCTGGAATATGGATATCCACATTTTCTGAAATTGGAATTTCGATATTCCCTGGAATTGGGATGTCGGCATTAGTGGTTGGCAATGTTGCATCACTAGTCAGTCTAGTCGTAGCTTCTGAATCATTCAAGTTCTTTATTTTGAAAAAGTGCGTTATTGTAGTTGACTTACCCATAATCTACAAATCAAATAGAAATTATGTTTATTTTGTGCACTACATTATTAGTACATATTATACAGTTGTTAAACACAGTAATTTTGACACCCATGACCCACAACACAACAAATCAACAATTAATAATCAAATACTTACACAGAGCACTCAAGTGATTTAGCAACAATTAATAATCAAACAGTACACAACACTCAGAAAAAAAACAAATTTGGCCATTCCCAAATCCCAAGTATACTAACACAATATCAAACAGTACACAACACTCTTATTCTCTTAACAGAGACTTCAGACTTGAGTAGTTGAGTGAGAGAGAAAAGAGTAAAGTGAGGTGAGAATGGAATCTGAGAGACAGAGAGAGAGTAGACTCACCAATGCCGATTGCCGAGAATCCGAGATGCGGGCTGCGAACGGACCATGACTCCGTGAGCGAACGGCGAGATCGGTGAGATGGTGGCGAGATCGGCGAGAATCTCGCACCGTGGTAGGCTGGCAGCGAACAGACCGTGAGCAAAGCGATGAGCCTCCAGGCGAAGCCAAGTCCGTAACTCACTACCTCCGGCAGCCTTCAATCAGTTCATTACCTCCGGCTCCGGCAAGTCCGTAACTCACTAACCTAAACCCTAGATCTTGCTTCTTTTTTCATTTTTTCTTTTTCTTTTTCTTTTTTCTTCTACTCAGTCTGGCCACCGTCCATAACTATTTAATTTTTTTTTTAATTTTATATATTAATACATTTTCTGATTTGTTGTAATTTTGACTTGGGCTGATTTATACTTATTTGTTGCTGCTGCTGTTGTTGTGATTTGGGCTGATTTATTGGGATGATTTGACTGAGTTGTATATTTTTATTTTTTATTTTTGGATTTGGGTTGATTTGTTGGGATAATTTTGTCTACTTTTTTTGGGGGGGCTAATTTCTGTTGGAAGGGGCCAAAAACTGTGTTAGTAGAGGCCCAAAAATTAATTGAGTGGGGGCTAATTAATTTTTTATACTTACTCTAGCCTTTTTTTTTTAGAGCCAGCAGGGGCCATGACTCCCTTTGGTCCCCAAGTGGCTCCGTCTCTGCCCTCGAGCCTTTGGAACAATACTACTTTTTCACTCAAAAAACAGCTTCAAACCATAGTTGCATTCGATGCAGAGCTACATGCAACCAAGCAGCATCAAAGACCATATAAATCTATCATACCCTAATTAATTAGGATAAAAGATATGGGTGCTCTCTAGTTCATCTTATTGAGTTGAAATGTGTTGAGAGAGAGAGATTATGTTGGTCTCCATGCCTTGACTTTTAAGTGGTAGTCTCCTGATCGGCTTCGGCTATTTGTTGGATCATCTTTATCTTCAAGCCTCATTTTTATCTTCAAGCTGGATCATCTTCAACTATTATCTATTCTCATCTGGATAAGACTCCTTCTTTGGCTTTATAATTATCCTCCAAGAGTGAAGAGTTTGGATGCAAATAAACTCCTTAAAACCTGCATTTTCTGATTGGCTTCGAACTCCTTGAAAACTAATATAATTCTAGCCAATTTATCATTTGTTAGAATTAAATAATTTAATTAACACTATTTTACTAGTCATCTATTAGCCCGGTTAAATTATGGATTAACAGCTAGGCATATGAGTCACACAACTAGGGGAGGAGTTCTCTCCATGCGTGACTCTTGGTTGGCATGACATGTCCAAAGCAAAGATTATCTTCATGCATGGCACTTGGGTGGCATAAAGTTCTCTCCATCCAACAAACACCAGCGTTTAACATTCCGGTCCCAAAAAATATGACAAAAATCAATAAGTCGACTAAAATAGTTGGATTTTTCTTGTTTTTTTAATAGTTTGGATGATAAATTACGGTTAAACCATGTCCGAATTTAATGATTCATGAAAAATATTGAATTTCCTGCTATCAAATGGTGTGAGATGTATATTTGAGTCATGTATATCTGTATTTTATTTATATATATATATATATATATATATATATATATATATATATATATATTGAAGAGTCATGTATACAAGATTTTAATTTTTGAAGAATTTGGTATATTTTTCTTTTTGGCAGAGTCCTGTCTCGAATTGATGATTGCCAAGTTCAACGAATAGCTAGGGTTTCATTTTTTATTTTTTATTTTTCCTGATTTGTGTTTGGGTTTAGAACGGGTATGGAGAAAAACATGGGTGTTTACTTTGGGTTGAGTCATTTGTCATATATAGAGTCATGACTATACCTCTTGAAAGCTTACCATATGTTTTCTTAGGGATAATGCAATCCAAATGTAATTGAGTCATGAATATGTAGTGTCTTTTTTTTAATACAAAATTGCAATGCAAAAATCATTAAACATTGTGGGTAGAGTCATGAATCAATGCTCTTTATGCGTCCATTGGTTAATTGTTTTGAAAAGGGGATGTTGCTTTAGGTTTTGATTATTTGATTGAGTCATGACTCTTTAATGACTATTTTTTTTTATTAGAAATTGCAATGTAAAAATCAGTAAGTATTATAGGCGTTAATTGAGTCATGAATCTTTGTTTTTGTCTTTTTTGGTAATTTGGCCACAAGTTCCACCTAAGAAAACATTTGTGGCAAAAGTCTTGCCAAAAATTCTTTTTTGTGAAAAATCCTATTACCACTTTTGGACAAAAATACCCTCACCAAAATATAATTTATATTTTTACAAAAAAAATATATTTACTATTCTTTCACACGAGATGCTTCGAAATACTTCCAAATCAATAGGTTGCAAGAACAAAACAGGAGAGAGATAGAGAGAGAGACGGCTTGGCAGATCGCGCAACACCGGCGACGATCAGCTTCCTTGATCAACTTCCCCATCCGTCGCCGTTTTCGGAGGCTTCAACAACGCTTCCACCGCCGACGTTATCCTTCACCTCTTTCTTGGATCGTCTCTCTTCAAATTTGATTCCAATTCAATATTAGCAGTTAACTCTGTCGACCAAGCCGACATCCATATCTATCTCCACTCCGATATTCTTCGGCGCTCTAAATAATTCTCCGCGCTGTTATCGAATCGTTGGCAGCAGCGAGATTCTGGTGATTCGGAGGCTCAACGTAAGTTTTTCCACCTCAATTTGGGTGTTTCCGCCTGTTGATGATCGAGTTGAGGGTAGCTAATTCGACGGTGTAAAGAGTGGAGTAACCTGCCATCGTTCACGGCGGATTTGAAGGAGTGGGCGTTTCCTTCGGTGAATACTTCAACAGCCATAACGTAAGGAGTCCGATATGAGGTTCGTGAAAATTGAGAGTTTCGCCATTGTTAGGGTTTGAAAGGTCTGGTATGGAGTCCGAGTTGAGCTCGACTTGTTTGAATTGATTTTGGAGCCATGGATTTGTGATTCTCGCATTTTTTGGCTCTGATATGTATTCTGATCTCTCTCTCAATTTCTCTACACTTGATCTGAAGTTGCAGATCGTGGAGTTGTTTGTGAATTGTGATCTCGTCGCTAACCACAATTGATTTATGTAGTAAAAATGCTCTACTGTTGGTTTGTCTTCATCGTGGATTTGCGGGACAGTAAAAATACTAAAAATGTACTAAATTCTTGATTCTCCTCTTTCATTTTTGTTGCTATTGGTTTGTATTCATTGCGAATTGCGGGACAGTAAAAATACTCTGCTGTTGGTTTGTCTTCGTCGCGGATTCACTGAACAGTAAAAATACTGAAGGTGTTTTTACTGTGTTCTTTCACGGTGTTTTTGCTGTGTTTATAACATAATAAAAACACTAAAAATGCTAAAAAATGGACAGTAAAAATGCTGAAGGTGTTTTTACTGTGTTCTTTCATGGTATTTTTACTGTGTTTATAACATGTTAAAAATGCTAAAAGTGGACAGTAAAAATGCTAAAAAATGGACAGTAAAAATGCTGAAGGTGTTTTTACTGTGTTCAAGGTGTTTTTACTGTGTTCTTTCATGGTGTTTTTACTTTGTTTATAATACAGTAAAAATACTAAAAATGGACAGTAAAAATGTTAAAAATGGACAGTAAAAATGCTGAAAATGAATAGTAAAAATGCTGAAAATGCAATAAAAATACTAAAATTGCAGTAAAAAAAAACTAAAAATGGATAGTAAAAATGCTGAAAATGCAATAAAAATACTAAAAATGCATTAAAAAATACTAAAAATGGATAGTAAAAATGCAGTAAAAATACATTCAGGAGTAGTTCTGCCATTTTAAAAATTATTTTTAAAAATTAGGACTTTTCACATGAAAAAAATCTTAATTAGGACCTTAAGAAGGCAAAAAATTTTAGGAGAACTTTTCGCATTAAACTTTTCTTGAGTAGGACCTATCACCAAGATCCCTCTTTTTTTTTTTTTTTTTTTACTTGGTTGTGCGGAGCAAATATTGGCTAAGATATAGTAACCTTTTGGTTAAGGTTGAGATATAATAACATTCTGGTAGATGCAAAATATACTAAATCTTATTTCAAATTCAAAAACATTTCATAATCCAATCTATTGAGGTTATAATTCAAAATAAAAAAATTCCTACAAAATTCACATTAAATCAGATAATATTAAAAATGTTATTTTTAGCCAAAAGTCCCCTAAATAAGATTAGTATCCCAATAGGTTCGCGAATCTATTTGATAACCCAAGAGGTCCTTTAGTAGTTGACCGAATATATTGGAAGTCATACAAAATTTTTTAATGACAGATTTGACCTATGTAACCCATATATAAGGTATATTTTTTGTGTTATTTTATTTCCTTTTTCATCAATACCTAATTAATCACAATTTCAAATTTAAAGTTCTTTTGGAGAGAAATATTTTGTTGGATTGTTTCCTTTTTTATATTTATTAATTCAAAATTTTAATTGATCAGATACATAACAATATCGGCTAAACATATTCATGGTGGAATTGTAACTATTCAGGTAGCAATCTATATGTCATGTTCTTAAGTATGATTTTTTTGATCGGTGTTTATGATCATAGTTTCTGTTTTTAGTGCAGATAATTACTGCTAATTTATTTCAATGTCAGATTTGGTGCACTTGAAGGTACAAATTTATATATCCCGTTATTGCTTTCACCATTGTTATGTTTAGATTTTGAACAAAAATATATGTCATCTGTCAGAAAATGTATGTGTGGTGCAGATATTTAACCATTGTTATACTTTACGACTTAACATATATAATACGAATACAATGTCAAAAATTATGCATTCACTGAAATAAATGTGTTAACTGATATATAAAAAGTCTTTTCTTCCTCAACGTCTCCAAATCCCGAATGACTATCATCTACAATCACCATTACATATGTCTATTGTATGTTTTTATATGTCACAGCAACAAAATAAATAAATAAATAAATAAGGTTTTTTGTATAAAAACATGTTACCTTTTTAGGGTAGAACACGATCAAAAGCTAAAACCACCCCAATCCCAAATGAATACGATCTTAATTCAGCATTGGATATGTATATTTCATGAATTCTGTCGCTTGCGCGACCCATAAGACTCAAAGATTGATTGTACCTCTCAAATACAATGGGATTTTACACCTGGCAAATCTTTCACTCTACCTCCTCTTATTAACACCATAGAATGTTCCTGCGAATTATGACCTTCACCCGAAATGTGAGCAAATATATCATGTCGATTGCTTAGCTAACTCGATTTCCCAAAGAAAAGAGAGGGCACTCTTCCAATATTAAGCTCTTAGCTCGTTATCTTTCCTACTCGTTCTGGTAGTTCAGCTTCACTGGAGGGTTTTGGTTGTTAGCTATGCTTAGTAGGGGGTTGAACCGGCTTGCTTTTGGTACTAAATTCCTCTTCCACCCGAGCATTTGTTTCTTTCTTTCTCGACGAAGGAATTGATAGAGGGCGGTGGCGAAGAAAAAGAAGTGAAATCTTGCTTCCACAGAAGAGGCGAGAGGTTTCATCCTTCGCTAAGAAGTTGGGCATTGCTTGCTAAAGTGAGGTTAGTGCCCGAATATCCCGATCTGCCCTGTAACCCCTCAACTCTCGATTCAGCTTTCCGGGTGACCTCTGCTCTGTCTCATTCTAGTGAATCACTGAGACTGGGACGCGTAAGTAATGGGTGTAAGTCAAGGATTCTACTAAGGGTAAGCGACTAGCTCTTTCGGCTCTTTCTCGCTTGCAACTGTTAGTAGTAGCTCTCTCCGAGCTTCGGGGGGCATTTTTTTGCCGTAATCCCCACTATAGTTCACTCCAAAAAGGCTTAGGAAGGAGACCCATAAGGCCCCTAGGAAGGATTGCCCCGTCAACCGTGATGAATGAGCTACACAGGCCCCTTAGTTACACCGTTATGGATAAAGAGATGTGGGGTAGGATTTTTCCTTCTTTCAAGCAGCGTAGATACTTATGGTACGGAAAACTTGTTCACAATTGAGCCTATGGTCATAAAAAGGAAGTTGATTGATGCTACTCCGTTTTCAGCCTGGCCTATCCCACCACCCTTGCTATAGTCCTCGAAGTAGTTTGCCAGGAAGAAAGAGCAACTTAGGTCAACATTTCCGTAGTAGAGTAGTTCTTCCGTGGCATGATCAGAGTAGAAGACTCTCTCCATGTATTGGTTTGGTCAGTCGGGAGAGGGTTTTTCCCACCTATGCACGAAACTTACATCATTGAGAAAACCCCTGTTATTTTGACCTAAACTCGATTTCCCTTAAGGAACGACCCCTGAAAGATGCCAAAGAGTAGTTTTTTTTTGCCATGGCGAGATCAAAGTTTTCCATTTCTGACATGTCGCTATAAGGTAAATTCATGTTGACTGGTTTTCCCGCTATATAAGACAAATCTTTCTCGAAATCGACACGAAAATATGTGTTTTTGATTTCAAAACATTTACCTTTTTTATGTAAACAACTATCCAAAGGATATGTCAGGGATTAAAAGTCCGGCGAAGGCTCTGTTTTCTTTGGTGTATATCCGACGACAACTCAAAAACTAGGGTCGTGCACTTCTGGCAACCTCCAGATGACGATTGTGTGTATGGTTCAGTGTCTTCCCTATGCTTGAGTTGCTTTTTGAAAGTGTGTATGAATGATATTTTTTTAATTTTAATTTTAACTAAATAGTATCCATTATTTATGGGATATGGTCTCCCATTTTACCATTGCGGAAAGTTAAATGTACTTTTATATGGTTAATATATGAACATATGAATTTCACCCATTTTTAATAAAATGGAAAAAATGACCGAAAAATATATGGAAGGACCTATTAAGTTATTACTTTTTTTCCTGGACCTATTGGTCTAAATCTCATATTCAAAGACCTATAACTAAAGAACCCTATTATAAATCCTAAAATTTAACTGAAAATGGAGGATGTTATCATTTAAATCTAGTGATAGTAAAAACTGTTTACAAAATCATTTGGATCATGTTCTCATAAATAATCTCATAAATAAATGCAAATAGTAGAAGCCTACAACCTTGACCCCTCTAAAACCTCACCTAAAACAGTAAAATTCACTGCTCATTTCCTCATACCGATTCTGTTGCACCTCCTCCTCTCTCATTCTCACTCTCACTCTTCACGTCATCCATATATGGCACACGTCCCTATATCTTGCGTACAAGTTTGTTAGGGATGTCAATGGGATGGGTTAAAAGGGTAACCCGCCCCGCCCCTATTGGGAAGGGTTTGGGAAATAATTTTGAAAATCCTATAGGGTTTAGGATGGGAATGGGATATGGCTTCTCCAACCCGCCCCGCCCCGCCCCGAATATTTATGTACATATACTTATACTGAAATCTTTTCCATTTATTTACAATATTTAGTGTTTTAAGATTTTTATCAATTCTATTTTTTACTATTCTTTTCACCAAGTTAGTGTGTATAAATATATATTTTAACTACTAATACTTATAATCCAAGATAAAAATCAAAATTTGTTGAGATTATGGTTAGGATTCATTCCAAAATATAATAAAATTGAAGTTTAAAAAATATTTCAATTATTTTTTCAAACTCGATGGGAAAACCCGTCCCACCCCGCATAATTCTCATCCCGTCCTGTTTTAAATTTAAAACGGGTTTGAAAAATGATTTTTATTCACGAAACGGGATTGGAAAAGCAATGGGAAAATGATCAATAGGACCCTATGTAGGATCTTATTTATCAAGTAGTCCAATGAATATGATTCTATACCATTTGCCCCCTACAGGTCAAATTTAAAGTCAACTTTCAGCTGTTATCTGTCTATTATACCCCCTTCCTTATTTTTAGCAAGTTGTTTATTATACCATATTGATTGATGTTATTTATTTGAATTATATGCTGAATATTGTTTGGATATGGCAAGTTATTTTTGAATTTGAATTTTGGTTTAAGATTATTTTCTGTTTACCCAATCATCAGCAGGAGTTGTTTGGTTTAACCATTTTCTGGCATCTGTTTTTCACTTTTTCAAGCTTATCTCTTGACTGGAAGGTTCTTGGCAATAAACTCCGGCAACTTTGTGTTGAGGTTAATGGTTTTTTTCGTGAATTCTGATTTAGTTGATTTGAGGCAGTCAACTTCACGTCATTCATCCCCCATTACTAGGCATTTTTCACGTATTCAAGCTTTTTTATTGACTGGAATGTTTCTGGCAATAAATTCCGGCAACTTTGTGTTGAAGTTACTGGACATTATCGTTTTGTTGATTTGAGGCGGTCGACTTTACGTCGATCATCACCGGTTACTGGACATCTCCGGTTTTGATCTATTTTTGAGGTTTTCTTCATTTTATTAGAATCAGAAAAAAGAGATTGGCTATAAGAAACAAAAATCAGGGACTCAGCTATAAGTAACAGAGATCAATTAACGTGTTACATGTATACATGTATACATGTAACACGAGATCAAAGCTAGGGTCAATAATTTACTGTTTTAATGTATACATTTGACACGTATACAATTTTATTAGGTTCATATTTGTGTATATCTTGTTTTCATGAGTGATTTGATTGTTGAGGTAAAATAATTAATATTGTATACTTATAATCTCTAAAAATGTACACATATGTACCCCATGTATACTTCACGTCAATTATATATTCTCATAGACTTGTAGATTCAAGCTAATCACATCACGTCGATCATCATCATCTCTTCTATTATATTCAAAAAATAAATGTATACATTGTTCATTTTATTAGAATCAGAAAAAGAGATTAGCTATAAGAAACAGAAAACATGGACTCAGCTATAAGTAACAGAGATCAATTAAGGTGTTACATGTATACATGTATACATGTAACACGAGATCAAAGCTAGGATAAAAAATTTACTGTTTTAATGTATACATTTGACACGTATACAATTTTATTAGGTTCATATTTGTGTATATCTTGTTTTCATGAGTGATTTGATTGTTGAGATAAAATAATTAATATGGTATACTTATAATCTCTAAAAATGTACACATATGTACCCCCATGTATACAATTAGTTTTGTATACATGCTATTAGTGCTGATACTTAGTTTAGTATAAATATGAGGATGGGTTTCATAAAAGTTTGTTTTTTTTTGGGGGGGGGGGGTTTTTTGAGCCATTAATACATGCTATTCGGCTTATGAATTGGTTCGGAATAAATGTGGGATTAGGTTATGGGAAATCATGTAATGTAACCATTCACATTTGCACAAAACACGAATGAGATTTTTAAAATTTATGAAAAATTACATTCATGTAATTATTGAAACTAATTTAGGAAATAGGGAGCACAAGTTTGATGTTAATGATTTGAGTAAAAAGTATACATGTTATTCGAGATATGTATACGGAGTATAAATTTGAATTGAGAAACTTTTATGCATTTTTCGGCATAATATCATATCATTATATTGGATTTCAAAATCCTGTAAAATGAACTCAAACCTATCTAAGCACCAATAAATACACTATCAAATTTATTTTTACGAATCAAAACTATATTACATGCCTATTAAAACCATATAGTTAATGGCATATACATAACGTTGTATCAAATACAATTATATATCAATCTCAACACTCACATCTTAGTAGTTCAATATATTCATATAAACATCTATAGATATTCCATCTAATAAGACTTCATAAATATGTACAAATGTCCTTCCTCCCAAATCAATTTTGGGTAAAAAATGAGAAACCAACCTATTAATACGAATTCAATTTCCATACTACCAATTATACATTTCAACATAAAACACCAACCATCTAATTCAAAACAATTTTGAATTTGTAAAAAAGTATAATCTACATATTTCAGTCATTTTATATTAATTGTTAAACCTAATAATTAGCCAAATCCATGGGCTATGCAAACTCCTCATCTGTAGAGGTATGTTCTTTTCTCCTATGAGCTGGCCAAGATCTCAATGGATCTTCAACGAATGTACTAATCATCTCAGTACGGAACTTACGAACTTCTGTAATTGTGATAGTAGCTGGGAGGATAGTTCGTGTAGTTGGTTCCGGTACATCCGATTGATTGACATTGAACACATTTTCTCTCTCTTCCTCGTGTCCATGTTCAATAAAAAATTTCATATATAGGCACACAAACACGCCACAATCCAATCTAAAAAAAAATTAAAAAAGAAAAAAAGCTGAATTAGATAGCAATACATCCTAAAAGTTTGATGTACAAGTAATAAATAGTTCAAAAAATATACACATGTATACATCTCCTAACCTCAAATTTCTTTCTAACCTAACCATGCCACAAGACAAATAACATGCATAATTGGTTCAATCAAACTAAAGTATTGAAAATTCTTTAGCAGCTAACCTCAAATTTCTTTCTAACCTGGCCATGAGCTCATTAATATGCATTTAAGGATCAACAAAAACATAAAAAGGAAAATTTCCCATCAACTAATCTCAAATTTAAACCAAACCTAGCCATAACCCTAATAGCATCTATACAAAACTCAGTCAAACCCAATTTCATAAGCCTAATAGCAAGTATATAAGGCTCAACAAATTCCAACTAGAGCATACATTTCCATCACATAACCTCATACTTAACATGAATACAAGGCTCAATAGACAAGGTTATTATCATGTATACTACGCTCAACAGGACCCATAATGTGTTTAAAAGGCTCAACCAAGTAAAAATAAGCAAATTTTTCCATCACATAACATCAAATTTCAACCTACCAAGCCACAAGACAAATTTCATGCATATATGGGTCAACCAAACTAAAGCTTTGAAAATTTTTTAGCAACCAACCTCATAATTCTTCATAATCTATCCATAAGCTTAATAATATGTATATAAGGAACAACAAAAACAAAAAAAGTTAAATTTCCCATAAACCAATCTCAACTTCAAACCACACCCAGCCATAAGCATAATAGCATCTATTCAAAGCTGAATCAAACGCAATTTCATAAGCCTAATAGCAAGTATACATGGTAAACAAATGTAAACATGCATGTATAGATGTATACAGGTATACATAACGCAATTTCATAACACAATTCCATTACATAATGCAATTTCATAAGCCTGATATCAAGTATACATGAGTTGTGTATACACATGTTAAGTAGATTATTACAGTCAAGCATACATGTATGCACATTTCAAAATATGTAAATACATGTAATTTATTAGAGTTTACAAAATTAATCAGAGTAAAAATGAACATAAACTATTATATTTCTAAATTCAAATATATTTTTGCGATTAAATAAGCAAAAATATCTGGAAAACCCAAAAACTCATGAAAAAACAATTGATTTACAATAAAAAAAAAAAAACAAAACTTTTTAAACCTAATATCATAAAGATCAAATCTTTTCATAATGTCAGTTCCAGAAAATGAAATAAATCAGGTTAGACAAGTGATTCCAACAATAAAAAACTACTTAACATGTGTATACATGTAAACATACATGTATACACAACCCGATAGATACCAGTTTCCTATATTGAAGATGTTATCAAGCATGTATACATATTTTAAATGGGTTTAACATGTTATTAAACATGTATACACATTTATGAAAGCATTATTGAAGATAAACTATGATATTTCTATATTCAAATATATTTTTGTGATAAAATAAACAAAAATCTCAAGAAAACCCAAAAATACATGAAAAAATCACAAGATTTTCTATAAAAATCAAAACTTTCTAGACCTAAATAAATAAAGATCACATCTTTCACAATGTCGGTTCCAGAAAACATATAAAATCTAGTTAGATTAGTAAAACCAACCATAAAAATCTTTTTAACAAATGTATACCTGTAAAAAACAAATATACACAACCCGATCAGAAAAAAAAAAGGAACAAATACCCATTTTTGAACCACAAAAACACGCAAAGGAATCGAAAATCTTAAAATAATAGGGAAAAAAAGGCAAAATAAACGGAAAAAAACCTCAAATACTTACTTGTTTTCTTCGTCTCTAACTTCTTTCCCTTCAAAACGACTTGTGATGGTCTACTCAAAGCAGTTTTCCTATTCGTCATCATGTCGGAGTAATCTCGCCGTCGGTCTCTGGTTCGAAGAGCTATGGAGACGCTAGCTGTATGTGAGTAATAGGTAAGCTGATTTTTAGGAACGTGTTTTGATAATAGATACCAGTTTCCTATATTCGCGGCTTCGAAATGGGAAACTGAAAACGGGACATCGCGAGCCAATTTTAATGATGCATACATGTTAAGGGCATTTTTGTCCAATAAAATAAAATATAATCGATTTTATTTGCTGCTATATTGTGAGGGGCCTCTTGGTAGAGGCCTATGATATCAAGGTCCTTTTAGTATAAAACCCGAAAAGCAATAGCCCGTTTCACATCCCTAAAGTTTGTTGCTCTTAAATAAATGGAAAAATGATCAATAGGACCCTGAAAACAGTTTTTATTATCATCAAAGCCAAATCATAAGATCCTATACCAATAGGCCCCTCTAAGTCAAATTTAAAGTCAACCCATGTCAATAAATTGTCTAATATACCCTCTTCACATATTCAGTTATGATTTAATTATTTAACTATTTTCATATTTAATGTCCTAAATTGTAGGAAACTAACCTATATGATTTATATCTTAAATGCATTTAAACGTAGCATTATCTTTGAATTTGAAATCCATTTGCACGGATTGGATGGTGCTGAGCTCCCTCTCCTCCATTACCCCCTCTATCATCTTCTGTTACAGTAGACGGTCTTGGAGAAAGAGCTGCTCTTGGTCTTGGGAATCTCATAGGAAGGAAGACAATCTCTCCTCGAAGATGGATGGGCTTAATCCAATAGCCAAAATAGTCTCAGAAGATGGCATAGAATGAAAGCCTTGGTTAGAGGTGAAGATTCCTTGAATCAGTAGTTAAGATAGCCACACCCACGGACATCAGGAAGAAAATCAATTGTGCTAGAGGAAGCTCTTTTCTTTGGATTCATTGGAACCTTCTTTTT
Source organism: Hamamelis virginiana (assembly GCA_017140935.1). Classification (NCBI taxonomy): domain Eukaryota; kingdom Viridiplantae; phylum Streptophyta; class Magnoliopsida; order Saxifragales; family Hamamelidaceae; genus Hamamelis; species Hamamelis virginiana. The sequence goes on along the minus strand of JAESVK010000695.1, from coordinate 354,276 downwards.
CAGAGACCCAGGAAAGGTCATGTTTAAATAGTTTCAAGTCCGCGGGTCAAGCAAGGCCTGATTCTCTTCCAATCCGATCACAACATCCGGACAGATATGTGTGTGGAACAGAGCCCCTATAGGCATAAAGGTTCTGGCTGGTCGGGCGGATAATGAGTCGCCAATCCACCTTGGATCGATTGCTACTCTCGGAGAATTGAAAAAGGGTGCTGAGGTGATTTTTTTCTTTTCCACCCCTTTGCTAAGACAAATCCTGGATTTTTTTTTTCTGCTATATCGCATTATGAACTATAAAAAGGAAAAGTGATGCCAGAACTCACAACTCTCTTTGATCTTGCCAATTTTCCATAAGAATCTCCACTACTATAGTCTAGTTCTCTTTCGCAACTCTCTCTTGAAGTTTCTGCAAATATCAATATTTATATGCATATTTATATATTAATCCATATGTGTATGAAAGTTTTATTTTTACAGAGATACTAGTATCTCTGTAAAATCGTAGTCCATAAAAAAGAGAGAGTCACGACTCTCTACCTATAAAACACCCTCTCAATGTAAGACCTCCTAAACCAAAAAACGTTAGAACATATTACCAGAGAGTCATGACTCAATCATGTACATGTGAACATATTACCATAGAGTCATATTACCAAGGCGTGTATCTCTCTAATTTTTTTTTTTTTTTTTGTTTCCTTTTTGTTTTGTTTAAAGATCAAATTTATATGGGCTGTGATAATTGAGTCATGACTCTCTGGTAATATGTTTTATCATTTTTTGGTTTATGAGGTCTTACATTGAGAGGGTGTTTTATGGGTAGAGAGTCATGACTCTCTCTTTTTTATGGACTATGATTGTACAGAGATACTAGTATCTTTGTAAAAATAAAGTGAGATCTAGATATATCTTGTTGGGATCATGTTCGTATAGTGAAGAGTTTATACAAAAGATTATCATAGCTAGAGGCACAATATTTGAAATAGTCCCTTAATTTTATTTTGATATAATTCCTTAATTTTAGGGAAGTTGATTAGGATGGACTTTCCTTTGTAAATGAATTTCAATATTTGAAATATTCCTTGATTCATGGAGATAATATTGGATAATATTCTGTTAAGTTGATTTTCTGATAATAGTGGATAATATTGGATAATATCCTGTTAATGAAAGGATATTTTTGTCCATTTTAATCAACTTTCACAGATACAAGTATCATCAAAAAAGGCAGGGACTTATTGGTATAGCACTCTTGTATCAAGGGCCTATTGGTATAGAACCCATAATAAATCCACGTTACTCAGCTTCACAACCCAAATCCCCAAACTCTCACAGACTTTCAAAATCCTCACTACTCTTCAAAAATGGCTAAAAATTACGATCTTATAATCCTAGGTGCCTCTGGTTTCACAGGTAAGTATGTTGTCAAAGAAGCTCTCAAGTTCCTCAACACTCCTTCTTCTCCTCTCAAAACCCTTGCTCTCGCCGGCCGAAACCCCACCAAAATCACCCAAACCCTTTCATGGGCCACGCACCCTCACCCCCCACCTCCCATTACTATCCTCACCGCCGATACCACAGACCTACCATCCCTTCGCCACCTCTGCACCCAAACCAAGCTCATCCTCAACTGCGTCGGACCCTTCCGTCTCTACGGCGAGCCTGTACTCGCCGCGTGTGCGGAATCGGGTTGTGATTACTTGGATATATGCGGCGAGCCGGAGTTTATTGAGAGAATGGAGGCGGTGTATGGTGAAAAGGCGGCGGAGATGGGTTCTTTGGTGGTATCGGCTTGCGGGTTTGATTCGGTTCCTGCTGAATTGGGGTTGATGTTCAATTCGAGGCAGTGGGTGGGTCCGGCTGTGCCGAATCGGGTCGAGGCTTATCTGAGTTTGGAATCGGAAGGGAGGATTGTTGGGAATTTTGGGACGTTTGAGTCGGCGGTATTGGGGGTGGCTAATGTGGAGAAGTTGCAGGAGTTGAGGAGGTCGAGACCCAGAAGAGCTAGACCCGTGGTAAGAATTTTTTTTTCTTTTTTCATGTTGTATTGGATTTTAAACTGTTCTGTGTAATTTGTTTTGATAGATTGTTTAGCTAGAGAGTAGCTATTGTGTTCTTAGGTTTGTTGAGGAATTTCATTTGAGGAACAATTTGAATGAACTGAAACCATCTACTTTGTCTCAATTTTTGGTTCATTTGCAGTAAACCCATTTGAATGAATTGAAACCATCTGCTTTGTCTCAATTCTGGGTTCATTTGCAGTGAAGAATGCTGACAGTAATGGAACAAGCTCTAGATTTGTTGATTGGGTCTTGATCAATATGATTCTCCCAATAAATTTTCAAATTGTACTTGGCAAATGGCAACTAACATGTCCATAACAGTGTGGGGAATAACATGTTCTTATTATATCTTCAGATTTTCTTTATTTTTTTTAGTTATTTTTCAAATATGTAAAGAAGAATAATAGACGAAATTTTGAATCAGCTTTAGCAATTCCTATCATATCTTCCTTTGGTCTCGATAAATAGGCCATAAGCTGTATGTATTGATATTAAATTTACCCATTTGGTTTCAGATCGCCGGTCCTGCTCCTCCTAAAGGACCATTGATTAATCATGAGAAAACGATTGGCCTTTGGGCTGTGAAGCTTCCTTCAGCAGATTCTATCATCGTCCGAAGAACACTTTCAATTCTGACTGAAAACCCCCATGGTCTGCCTGGCGTTAACGAGAGTGCTGAACAGATTAAGAAGAGGGAGACCTTTTGGTCAACAGTGAAGCCTGCTCATTTTGGGGTGAAGATAGGATCTAAATCTTTGTTGGGCATTTTCCGATTCATCATGGTTGGGATGTTCATTGGACTCTTGGGTAGAACTGCTTTTGGTAGGTGGTTGCTCTTGAAATTTCCCTCAGTTTTCAGCCTTGGGTGGTTCAAGAAGGAGGGTCCTACTGATGATGAGGTGAGAAGTGCTACCTTCAAAATGTGGTTTGTTGGACAAGGTTTTAGCGACCGCAATTGCATCTCACAGGGAAACATGAAACCCGACATGGAAATAATAACTAGAGTAATGGGACCTGAGATTGGTTACTTGACCACCCCAATAATTCTACTTCAATGTGCTCTTATTGTACTCAGCCAACGGGACAATCTACCAAAGGGTGGTGCTTTTCCCCCTGGAATTGTTTTTGGCCCGACAGATCTCCAAGAACGACTGCAAGAGAATGGAATTTCTTTTGATATCATTTCAAAGAGTGCTCTCCCTGCCTGAATGGTACAGTCTTCGTATCATTCCTATGAAAAAGTGACAAAGTTTTGAACTTTTCATATAGAATAATGCCACATAATAAAATGATAAGTTCTGTTCATTACTTGTTCTCTTTATACTTCTGTCTTTTGTTGTTATAATGTTTATATATAGCTATTTTGAGTGTATGGCTTGATCTGCCTCTGAGTTCGTTTTGAGGTTCTTGGTACATGTTAGCATATTTTTTGCCATCTATTATGGGTGTGATTTCATGTTGAAATTCCTTAATCTGAAGTGCATCTTTGAATGCAAAAGGGAGGGTTCTCTTTATGCTGTGTTATTTAAACAGGGAACTTATTCCTTCATAAACCTTGATTAATCCATTTCTTCAAAACATTAGGGTATCATCAATTTTGAACATATTCAACATCTATAATTCTTTTAAAGACAGATTGATCCACTGAGAAATGAAGAAAGATGAATGAAAATCACATTACTTTTATGGGACCATGCTTATGAGAGAATTTTAATTTAATATGGAGGACTTTTGTTGCAAATTTATAGTTGATGGAATTTTATGGGATCATGCGTATATTTGAGAAATTGAGTTTACTTTGGAAACGAATTAGAGTTCATAAGTAATCTTTAATCCAATTAAGAATTCCCTACTATTTTGATGGGTAAAATTGTATGGAGCCATGCCTATTTTTGTAATTTTACAATTTTGTTGGGGTATTTTGGCTGGTCAAATTTTTTTCTAGGATTCACACTTTCATATATAGTGTAGATGTAGATATAGTCATATAGACATATGGTATGGAATAGACATAGAAAGAGAGCCTTAGAGGAAAAAAGAAAAAAAAGAAAAAAGAAAAAAGTAGAGAGCTTTATCTGAGATGGGGCTGAACTCCGTATCTATGCTTTGGTTGAAGCGCAGACCTAATTACTTTTGTCAAATTGTGAAATCAATTTATTTAGTTGGTTAGGTGTAGCATGGATGTGGGATTGGAGTCGGTAATCAAGTTGCAGCTCCACCATTTATTTATTTGGACCATAATACTGTGTATGAAAATGGACCTAAAAGGAGAAACCGACTGGCAGAATCTCAGGATCTAAGAGCATAGAAAGTTAACTCACACAACATCGTCAAAATGGCCCAACTCTTGAAGGGGTGGTTGAGTCTCGAGTATTCTGAGGAATCTTGGAGCTGTGTCTATGTAGGATATAACCCTTTATTTATTATATTTTTTTTTTTTACTGAAAAGTGATCGTTAATATCATGTGATTAAAAGGCCAAGCATTTCAATGTATCAAATGACTGTGTCACTTGTTGAAGAAGGGTTTTTTGGGGGTGATGGGACTAAATAGCTGAGTTGATTGAGTTTCAAACTTCTAGCCTTTGTGATACTAAAGGGAGACAGACTAAGTAGCAGCTAACATTTCTTCGATGAGAAAGGACTGGCAATATGACCTAAGCCTTCTCTGCTTCAAAAAAACATAACCCAAGTCAGGTAACTCCTAGTTTGATATTAGAAAAGCAAATGGAACTGAAAGAAGAATTAACCTAGTTTCAAACTTAATTCCCCATCTTCTGCTTCAGCATTTCAATGATTCCCATCAAAACCTTCTCTGAGCTCCCACCAACACCATAAGCCTTTCTTGCCTCTTCTCCAACATTTTTGGCTCTACCCCTCACCTTCTCATTTCTCATCAGCTCCCCAACCCTCTCCCCAATCTCTTCCCCCTTCACCAACCTCTCAACACCCCAACCCCAACTCATCTCTCATATTCCTATTCCTGCCTTCTCCACCACCTCTGCATTCACCCTTTGGTCCCCATGTTGTGGCCATGCCAAAATCGATGTCCCTCGCCGAGCTGCTTCCATCACCAAGTTCCACCCACAATGATTTATGAATCCTCGAGTCGCAGGGTGTGCTAGAATCTCCTCTTGGTTCACCCACCCATTAACTACCATCCCCTTGTTCTTCGTTCTTTCTAAAAATGAATTGCCCAGCAACTCATTCAACTCTTCTTTATCATCTTTATCGACTTTACTGCTCTTAAGTACCCACAAGAATCTACACCCACTTCTCTCCAACCCATTTCCCATTTCTCTTATTTGATCTTTTGACACGGCTGTTCTGCTTCCAAAGCTCACATACACTACAGATTCAGGGTTGGTTATCTAGGCATGGCAGAAACTGGCATCAGTCCTTCTCAACTTCAAACGGTTCTAGTGGTCTGATTGGGAGAACTGGTGGGAGATTGCTTAGTACTCTGCCATTGTTGAGAGCAGCAAGCGTCTCTGATTCGAACCAGTCAAAAGTGTTCATTAGAATTCCTTTCGCTTCTGGGAGACGTCTGGAATATGAAATTACTTGTGCTGTAAAGAGATTATTTGAGTTCATAAATGGAGGAGGAATGCTTGATTTTGGAGATGGCATTAGACCAGGGATCTCAACTTCACTAGATTCGCCTCTAAATATACTTGGATCAGATGTCAGGACAGGAAGGTATGCCATGAGAGATAAAAATTTAGCAGAGGTAGTGGATACAATGTAATTAGGAACTGAAAGATTTGCAGCAACTCCAGTGATACTGGCTGCTACAGTGAAGTCAGAAAAGATTGCAGAGAGAGGGGTGGAGATGAAGAAGATAGTAAAGAATGGAGAAGATGAACAGAGCGATTTATAGCTTCAAATTGGAGAAAGAAAGGATCATCATTGGTGGAGTAGAAGGGTTGAAGGGAAGAATTTGGAATTCAAGATGTTTAATCTATGGGTGGGTAGAGAGGAAGAAAGAGATGTGGGCAGATTCTGCAACAGAGACAGTAGGCTGGGCAGTGATGAGGGTGACTATACAATTGTGGGAAGATAGCATGGCAGCTGGCTGGTGAAAGGGGGTCAGATGACCCATTCCGGCGCCGGGTAAGAGAGCAATATGAATAGTGTGTGTGTGGAAACTGGTGCTATTGGACATTATTGGTGTTGGAGATGGTAGCAGACTTGAATTCTTTGGATGATTGATATGGGGGTGTGTATATATATATATTAAGGAGAGATGGGTTGTTGAAATTTCAGCCACATACTGTACCAAACATTATAGTTGTCACATTCTTCACGGTCAGACTGGGAAACTTCTTATTAGTCTACTTGTCTCGTTTGAGATTCATAAAATAATGTAGGGACTTTCTCATTGATTTTGAAAAACGGTGAATTAGA